>JAQYXR010000710.1:0-62717 GCA_030545055.2 Neoaliturus tenellus
AATGTTTTTTATTTGTTTGTTGCCCTGGAAACAGAATCGTTAAGAAAAATTTATGAAATCCTACAGGAGGAAATACAAGTAAGTTTCCCCATATTATTTATTTATAATCTCATGTCGTACTTTATACTAAGAAAAACGCTTGTTTCAACAAGTGCATGTGCCTTATGTTTTCTATAGACAGCTCTATAAACCTCTGTTTGGATCAACTAACCTTCGACCCTACATCAAAACTGCAGAGACAAAAACTTTAAAACCTTCCAGAATGCAAATGTAAGTTTTCTACAATATATTTTAAGTATTCTTCTTAAATATAATCGAATCGTATATGCTAAGCTTAATCCTAGACTACTATAGTAATTTTTCCATTAAAAGGTAACCTTTTTTTAAAACCGATACAAACAAAAATCGTATTTAAAAAATTTATTTACAACTGAAGCCATTTTTCCAAACTTTTAATTAATTCTGAACAAAAATTTAATGTCGACTTGTTTGTTGTAGGCTATCAGAACTGCCTTTAATTTTGGTACCAGGTTGTACGAGGTTCATGCAACGTTCAAGTTATCCTAAGTTATGATTCGCTTCTAACTTATTCTATTATAAACTAAAATTTTAATAACCATTAAAAAAATTAACAAATCATTTATTTATAGAATTTCTAAGTTAGGTTAGTAACAATACCCGCTTTTAATCTAAATTAATCGTCACCTTAAATTCAACTTGATTATACCTAAAAATACGTCCCATAATACTATTGAATTCTATAATAACTTAGAACAATATCGATTTCAGGTATAGACGTAGATGGAGTGTTTCGTTGTCTGTTAGAATGTCTAGGGTGAATGTGATATTATGGCCAATTTATATAAAAAATACTATTCTGAATTGTTTCTTTTTATTTGGTTGCTTGACATAATCTGGCCGTGGTTCAGGTCTATTCCGCTTACAGCCTATATTCATCATAGAGATATTCATGTTGCCCCAAAAGAAAGTATTTAATAAGAATATAGGTTGTATTACCTTTTTCCGTCAGCAGTTCTAAACTTGAAACATCACACTTATGTTGACATATGTTTCGGTTAACTAAACCATTATCAAAACAATTTTACCCAAAGAAATCATTTAGGACAAATTCTTGTAAGTTGTCTCTGATTAGGGACCTACAAGATAAACACTTACAGGAGTTCCATTATGTTTGTCCACAACCTGTCAACACTGCACGAATCACTCCCAGGTAGGCTTCCCTGACAACCCCCATTACAGCTAGTTGTCTGGTTGCCTCCGCTACTACACCGTCCCCTGGGTGGGCAGCCTTCAGGGACATCCCCGCGGCAGGAAGTGACGCCGCTGCCCCCTAAATCACGCCGTCGGCGACGTTTATGCCAGATTAGAGTGCGGCATTAACATTCTCGGTCAGCTGCCTCCAGGGTTTAGGCTTGCAGTAAATCCAACCTGTCATCCCCGGTTTCATTGCTGTACGGGACTAAATATTGTTTTGATGGGTCTTAGTCTCAGGAACACTATAAAGTTTTTTCGAGGGAAAGGGGTTCGTTCGAAACGTCCAGTAAAAGACGGAATTATATTTTGTAACGGAAATTTCAAAGGTGAATTGTGTGTAGCAATAATTATAACTTGAATTGGCAATGAAAAACGTATTAGGTGACAATTTACGGACAATGTGAAATACTCTATATAGCCACTCTGAAATATACTATATGAGATTGTCTAGAAATACAACATAAACAACACAAAAACGGATTTCCAAAGATATTTTTGTGGTTTGGACATGAGTTTGTGAGACTTATAAATAGGTGCATGTGACTTTCATGAACTGTGTGACAGATCATTTGGTTATGGGATCGGGAGAGAAGCACCAAAATAAAGCCACATCTTACAAGATCCATCACCGTCGACCTTGAGTCATATTCACCATAAAACATGCACCCCAGGGGTAATTCATGTGACATACAGTATTGACCTTACTTTTGGTTGATTTAACGGTGCCGTGGTCATGAGCGCATCGGCCCCGGCCTCATGCAGATCCAGACCGGTGCAGGTGTTGTGACGGGGAACAATGAGGCATTGTGATGATCGCTGGCGTGGTTACGAGCGCACGTGCATGGCAAGGTCGGGCAAGGTCAACACGGCGACACGGCCGACACGGAGAAACGGCAGACACGGCCTTGGCGCGTAAATCAACACCGGGGACTAATATGAAGTGTTCACTCACCGTGTTATGGCCACCTGGCAAAATGTCTAACAAATTATACATATGCTTAGAAAAGTAAGACGTGAAGTAGGACAAACATGCACCAAGAAGAAAAATATTTTTCCTGCATTCCAAATATTGTCAGGTTAAAGAGCGTTTACACTAGAGGTTGACAACCAAAAGTTGTCTACTTTAGTAATGTGGAAATAACAATAAAAGTCAACAACCTTGGTTGTCAACTTCTGGTGTAAACGCACCTTTGCAGGTTGAAGGAAGAATGATGGGACCAGCAAACAGTTGGCAGGGATCTTCAAAAGGGGGATTTATTGGAAAAACTATATTGTAGGAGGATTACAACTGTAGGGGATGAGTTTACTTACAGATCAGCCCACGTCCGTGTGATCAGGTCTTTTAAATTTCGGTTTTATATCTGAGGCCAAATTGTAAATAAACATCAGACACTGTGAACAACTACGCAGATGAAAAACCTGGGCTGCCAGGGAAATCCCGATAGTTTCCAATCAGAAATAAAATACAAAGGCCTACAAAACTCAAAAATATTTACAATTATATTGCATAAAATACAGACGGTAATTATATGGAAAGATAGAAATGGCTATAGATTTCAACCGGACCAACGATCATTTAGGCCCAAAGAGAATTATTATTACAACACGTTTCATGCTAATAAAAAGTGTTTAATAGTTAGCAAATCACAACGAAGGAGATGTTGCATTATTATGAGTGGCTAACCTTTGCCGCTCGGTTGGCCGTGTCGCTGTCACGCGTGTGGGCGGTGTCGTGCCGGAGGTGCGCATGCGTGACCGGATGGGACAGCGCGGCGGATGGCACGCGTCTATCCACCATCTGTCTCGTGTCGCCGCCGCCGCAGCAGCCACGACACGCGGTGACTCAGCCTGGGAATGTGCGGGTGTTGAACGGTCAAACACCTGAGGCGAGCGTTCAATGTTTAAAGTATGAGACAATAGGCAGAATAGAAATAAATAAAGAGCGAAGAGGAAGAATGAGAACAAATCTGCAACCATAACTCAATAGTGGAAGAGAAAATGATCAGGATCGAGTCAAGATAGATTTACATTCTCAAATTAAATTCAATGGAGAAAAGTATAAATCAGCAAGCAAGAGCATATATAGAAGAGTAGATATCTGCAAAGCAACAGTCGCTTGAAAGAAGTAGATGTCTGCAACCAAGAGCGAAGAGAAAGTAAAAGAAGAAATCTGCAACCATGAGTCAATTGAGAGAATTAGCTTTCGCCAACCAAGAGTGAAGAGAGAGAAAGAGAAGAAGGTAGCTGGTAGAGGGATAGAGGGATCTTCGGGATGGGGTAGCGGAATTCTACCCCCAGGAAAAGTACCCCCATGAAAAAACGCTACGTCATTTTGACGTCACGAGGGCGGAGCTTAAAGTGGCATGGAGTTTTGGCTCGCGGCCGGAAAAGTACCCCCAGTTTTATAAATACATTATTATTTAATTTGGTTGCTCTAAATTAACATTATAGCAAACCAAACACCAGCCGGATTTCTACCCCCGGAATTGTACCCCCGGAAAACTACCCCCAGCAAAACTACCCCCAATGGACTAGACCCGGAATACTACCCCCGGAAAACTACCCCCGGAATTCTACCCCCAGCAAAACTACCCCCAGGAAAACTATCCCCGGAATTCTACCCCCAGGAAAACTACCCCCAATGGACTAGATGGGAATCCCACACCCGCGAAAGTACTTCCACGTAAACAATTCCTTAAGTATTTAACAATTGTTATTTTATGTACGTGTTCTGATATTTAAAACATTTCTATTATAAAATAATAGAAATGTTAAGTTTATATTAATACAAACTTGCCCCTCGGGTGATCTCGTTCTCTACCCTCACTCGCCGTCAAGTTCTATAATAGGCCTATGCTTTAGTTTTATATAACCAATCTTTCCTCAATCCTTTACAGGCTTTTAGCTGTATGGTTTTATCATACCCAAAAACACTAAGTGTTGAGGGGTTGCCAAGTCCTAAAAAGGTATGATATCAAAATTTGTTCCAAGTCAATGACATTGGTTTTGGAATCGCTACTCAACACATTGATTCGATATTTTAAAGCTTGGTAAACATTCTGTAAAACATTATTGTTTTATTTCAAAAACGTACTTGGCCAGCAGATGTATGGTATTTTATTTTATTTTAATTTTTATTTAACTGTACGTCAATTCCCTCATTCATCGTAATGGATCCCCATTAGTAAATAGGGCTAACTTTGCTAATACATCTGCTGGCCAAGTACGGTTTCAAAATAAAACAATAATGTTTTACAAAATGTTTACCAAGCTTTAAAATATCGAATCAATGTTTTGAGTAGCGATTCCAAAACCAATGTCATTGACTTGGAACAAATTTTGATATCATACCTTTTTAGGACTTGGCAACCCCTCAACACTTAGTGTTTTTGGGTATGATATCATTATTTTTTATCATATTTGGCCATTTGGGTTTTAACAGTAAAGTCTTTAAGTAAGACAACTTATTTGATTAAAATCTTTAAAGTTGCCAACACTAGTTGGAACACTATGTTTGGGTTTTATACAGAGGAACACTGCTGGGTAGGATTTAGCTGCATTAAGAGGTTAAAATACTAATGTATGGGCCCAAGCAGAATAATCGTGATTCGTAATGGAAGTGACGGGAAGTATTAATTTGAAGGTGTCTTTAGTCTTGGTTACCCCCTTCTCCGAATTCCTCTTTACGATCGAGATATAAAACAAATATTCTTAAATGCATAAGTTTGTGACCTGTTAATGTTCCAAATTTTATTGCTTCATCTGTAGTGTTAAAAAATGTACGGTACTTTAACTCTCGGAATAACTCTGCAAGTGAAATTTTCAGACGACATAGATCTTTGAGTAAAAAGACCAAGATGGAGCAGACCTGTGTTTTCTACTACAGGTCTGCTCCATAACCTTTTTGTGTTCTGTATGTGAAGCGTTAAAATGGAAGTCAAGGCAGATAAAGAAATAAGCTTAGTACATAAACACTGCCCAAAATTGCATTTTTTGGGCCTATCAGGTTTTGGTCATAAGGGGGGCCTACCGGGATTATTTCCTGATCAAGAAATGCGTTGGTCCGAGCCAAACATTCCAAGCGCAATAGGGTGTAACCCTATAAGAAATTACGCCTGTTAATTTGATGAAGAATTGGAAAATATAA
The DNA here is from genome assembly GCA_030545055.2 of Neoaliturus tenellus. Classification (NCBI taxonomy): domain Eukaryota; kingdom Metazoa; phylum Arthropoda; class Insecta; order Hemiptera; family Cicadellidae; genus Neoaliturus; species Neoaliturus tenellus. The sequence continues at coordinate 5,423 of JAQYXR010000710.1, forward strand.
CATCATTCCTTATTTGACACATCAATCTTGAAGATCGGTTCAGTTTTCACTGAGAAGTTACCATAAAAACTAATGTACGTACGTAAAGGTGGAGGAGGATAATTATTGTTATTTGGCACCGTATAGTAAAGTTTTTATTGGTTTGGATAAATTTTTTATGTCTTCACGTACTTCCTTCTTTGATGCTATGTTTACAAAGCTTACTATGCTTACAGAATTTACTATGTTTACAAAGCAAATTTTCTCTTAAATGGTGTTTTGAAGATAACGTTTTCCTAGTTGGTTTAGTTTTGTGTGTGTTTTTTTTTTTTTTTTTTTTTTTTTTTTTTTTTTTTGAGTATGTTTTTAAGTTTCGGGTTGTAACTTAACCAAAGAAAACTTACACTGTTGTGACAACAAAGTTACAACAGTGAGAAACAATTAAATAATAACAATTCCCCAAGTCTAAAGATAAAAATATTTTATTTTTTAATTTAGTTATACAGATATTTCGAATTGATTTACTGGCTTGGACGAAAGTCAACACAATTTTAAGTAAAGCAATTTTCTGTATAACACAATCTATGACTGTCAGCTGATCAAATCTATGAATATGATGAACTAAAATTATAATGTCAAATGTCTGCTTTGTTTACCTTCAAAATTTTCGAAATGTAAACAAAGTGCTTTAAGAAATCTCATATTTGTTTTATTTTGTGATGTTTAAAGAGAATAAACTTGATTTTTGTACACAAAGGTTTGTACTATGTACAAATACGAAGATTCCTGCAAAGTTTAGTGTGATTCCCATCAGTGATAAAGGCTGTAGCTTTGCTTAAAAAATTAAAATACTTTGTTGTGCGTAGGAAACCACATTTCTGACTTTTTTTAGGCTACTTTTGAACGCATATATTTTACTTCACTGAGGGCTTTTAAAGTAACCTTGGTGATTTTTTAGTGTGCATTGACCCAGTTAAACGGATGGAAAACGAAAAAATTGTTAATTGTTGCTTTCTTGTGCCCTTTTGAGAAGTGAAAATTGGCCGTATTCTGCTTCGTGTCTATATAGGCACGCGTCGTCTGTTTGGTTGGGTGGGACTTGGCGACGTGACACGACCGTGCCACTGGATTGACATAAAATAAAATATATACATTACCGTACCATGATATACTTTGATATTAGGTTTATAATTTTCAGCACCTGGGGGCCAAGCATTAGCTCGGTAAACTTAAACAGTAATATGTTTTGAAATAATATCATAGATAAAATATGCTAATATCATTTACAGACGCCTGGTACAAAAAGGCTTATTTCTTGTTTAAGACGAGCTTGTTCGCCCCACTCACTCGCCTTTCAGCTTCCTTTTTCTGTGCTTTCATACTGTTTCAATGTATATTTGTTAAAACACATGTTGAATGTGTAACACGTAAATTCTAATTATTTAGTTAGCTGGTGTTTGCTTTATCTATACTTATTTAATACGTCAAGGGTTTTTTTGTCATGAGAACTCCTCCTACAATTTTTAACCGATTTTTAAGTTTTTGGTGTTGTTGGATTGAGCTTGGTCTGTAGTTGTTTCCGCCAAAAACTGATAAGAATCGGACTAAAAATAAAGGCGCTATCCACCATCGAAATCTCGAAATTTCCCATTTAAATAACATTGGGATTGAATAAAGCAATTTAAACATCCGTTAATAATCAGCTGTAAATACGTTGGTTTTTTTGTGATTAAAGATAGGCTATTCACAATATTGGATTGGTCGGATGTCATTGATTTAGAGCTAAAACTAAAATTTGAATTATATTAAAATTAATTGCTCGATTTCGAGCAACACGTATACTAGTTCTTTCTAATGCTTTTGTTTCAAATTCAAACGTAATTCTACAAATTGATTGTTGTTTCATATACTTTTACATTACTTTTATTCTTATTCATAATCAGTAGCAGTATGAAGTACGATTTAAAAAATTATAGATTATTTTCATCATAAAATAGTACCATTTAATAATTTAGTAATTGGCTGCCATGCAAAACTACATGTTTATATACTGGAACACATAGGCCTATTCTGCACTTTGACAGTTGAGTCTACTGTTTTCATTATTATTATTTTTTTTAACTCCTTAAGACCAGTGTTAAAATTTTTAAAATTCGAATTAATGATTATAAAGAAATAAGATTTTTTCTGGCATAGAGACCTGTATTTATAATAAATTCATCCCAAAACTATGTTATCTGCAATGTTGGAAGAAAATGGTTTTAGCTGTTTTTGAGATCCGTGTGCAAACATACACACATACAAATATATAACTTACTCGTATTAAAGTATAGGATAGGATACACTTTATGCTTATGTAACTTAACTCACGTTTTGTAAATTTAGATAGCCTTAAAAGTATATAACTCAATATATCTAGTACAATTAGTAATATGGTAATAGAATTTTAATAGAGGGTAGAGAACGAGATCACCCGAAGGGCAAGTTTGTATAAATGTAAATTTAACATATTATTATTTTATTTTAGAAATGTTTTAAATACCAGAACACGTACATAAAACGACAATTGTTAAATACTTAAGGAATTGTGTACGTGGAAGTACTTTCGCGGGTGTAGGATTCCTGGTCTAGTCCATTGGGGGTAGTTTTGCTGGGGGTAGAATTCCGGGGGTAGTTTTCCTGGGGTAGTTTTGCTGGGGGTAGTATTCCGGGTGTGGAATTCCGGGGGTAGATTTCCTGGGGGTAGTATTCCGGGGGTAGAAATCCGGGGTAGTTTTGCTGGGGGTAGTATTCCGGGGGTAGAATTCCGGGGTAGTTTTCCACCCCTAGTAAACTTACAAAACATTGCTTAAATTGTTCATTATAGAAATAAATTATAAAAGTGCGTAACCAATGATTGAAGTAGAGTATAATGTATTCTCTTCAAAAGTTCGCGGCCGGAAAACTACCCCCATACCTGTGACGTCAAAATGACGTAGCGTTTTTTCATGGGGGTACTTTTCCTGGGGGTAGAATTCCGGCGCCCCTTCGGGATTGGCAACCTGTGTCATCAGATAAACAAATGCTGTAGAAAGATCCACGGCCAGAATAAGTCAAGATAGAAGATATTTGCTACCCAAAGTCAACATAGAAAAGAAGAGATCTCTAACCAGGAGTCAATGTAGAGAGGAGAGGATGTCGACTGCAGTTGTCGATCGGCCGCAGCTCGTAACGACGGCCGCGCCGCGGGCTGTTGGTTTAGGCGCGGCAGTAAAGTGCAGCACTGGAGGTGGAGGAGCGTTTACGAGTGCGACGCTTTACGAGGGGCCCGAGGCCGAGGACGACGTGACGTGGCCCACTCGGATCATGCCGTACAAAAACGACGGCCATACTGCAATGTGGACCCTCAGCTCTATATGGAGTTAATGTAATAAACAGATTTTAAAAATGTCCATGGACTATTGTGCATGTACATACGTCAATATATGTAAACAACATTGTAAACAAGCCAAAGAGGAGACAGATACAGTATTATGAAATAAATCCCAAATAATCCAGCAATCTTTGATTTGTTAGGATTCACTTCCCCGATTCCCAAAATTTCGACGAAAAAACAAATACTTAATGAATGACTTAAAATACATTATGGGTTTCTGACAGTGTGGTAGTTAGCGTGCAACCGATAATATTACGGAGAAATATATGTAGAAAGTATGTAGGCCCTAATCGACATTTTGGTTTATATTTGATTGGAACTGCCAGTAATAAAAGTTAAAAGAAGAATAATGGGAGAACTAGTTAAGACTCTGCAGTACCGGATTTTTTATTTCCAAAAGACTAATGCTAAATTTTTAAACATCCGCTATGCCTTTAATTGATCGAAAAGATTCATATTTATGACATTTTCAAGGAAAATTTAATACCTGGGGTCCTGTGAAATCAAAAGTGTTATATTATTGAATCATTCATTCATAAGCAAGAAATTGGACGCGTTATTTCAGTGTTTTAATCTCATAAATCGCTCTATATTTATGATTTTGATTTCACATGGCCCTAGGTATTACAATATCCTTTTAATTACATAAAGATGAATCTTTTTCCACCAATATAGACACAGCGGATGTTTGAAATTTAACATTAGTCTTATGGGAATAAAAATACAAGCCGGTCGGTACTGCAGAGTTTTAAGAAATCACCGTACAAAGTTAAAAATTGTACATCTAAAGATTTTTTGACATCCTAGTTAAAATTAAAAATTATTTTTAAGTTTAATTATTATTTCTGTATATATTTAATGATACCTGTTAATAAAACATTATTATTATTATTATTATTATTAATCTTAATGTTATGCACTAGTTTACTCTGTTAAGAATATATATATATGCCTTCAGTTTTAAGAAAACAAGTTCATATAACGTTATTTTTCAGAAGGCAATAATTATTTATGATTATTTTTTATCTTTCTAAATTTTTTTATTTACACACCATATGCATAATTTATTTAGAATGTACAAACATATAATTTTAAGTACTATGTTGTTTTAATGGGGGGGGGGGGGGGGTTTCAAAAAATATTCTGGGGGTAAAGTAAAAAAATTTGCTTTTAATTATTGTTATTAGTGTGTAAGATTGCAGATGCAAGAAAGAATCTAGCGGAGCGCCTGGAACTAGGCAACAAGAGAACTGTGCTTATATTGCATCTTCGCCGCCGTGTTAAACTCTGTTTAATAATTCCTTTGTTTCCTTGTTTCTCCGTTTTTAACTATTTTGTGATCATTGAAAGTGTTGTAAAATTACTATAGAAATACTGATGTCACAACTCTCAAACAAATTTAAAAATATAATAATTAAAACTATTTTTTTAAATTCTGCAAGAAATCAGCCTGTTTTTAATCTTTGAATGGTACCAAAAGCGTTTCTTTTTCGTCCTAGGACTGAAAAATCAGCTGGAATATTTTTAGGTCCTAGGACTGAAAAGTCAGATGTTTTCTAAGTGTTATTTATTAATTTTCTATGCAGAATAGTGAAATACAAATGTCATATTAAAACATTGTTTGTAAATAACAGAAATGTAAACACGGCATATTACTTACTTTGTAAATCTACTATATATTTGTCAAATACCACTGACTCACGTATCAACGCACAGCCTAAACTACTGGACCTAGAACCTTGAAATTTTGTATGGACGTTCCTTTTAGGGTGTAGGCATCCACTAAGAACGGTTTTTGAAAATTCCCAATGGGCGCCGCCCCACACGTCTTCAAAGTTAGGCCCACCATGTTATTCTTATGGAAGCAACATTTTTGTATTGGAACATATGATTACATTAAGGAATATTCATTTTGTAAATAGCTGTTCTGATTCAAATTATTGAGGGGAGATTGGTAATAAGAAACTAGAGGATAGTTGCGGCGAGTGAGCTTAGCGACCAAGCTAAACCTTACGGGGAGTGATCATGAAATCTCATCATGAAATCTCAGGAACTACCAAACGTATTTACTTGAAACATTAAACACAGGTTCGTCTTGCCTCTTAGGTGCTCACTAAGAAATGATTTAACAAAATTCCTTCAAGGCTCCGCCCCACAGGCCTTCGAAATTTTAATATAACGCTATCCGCATGGCCAATTTTAAATACGAATTAGGAAACCTGCACGGTTGAAATTTGGAGTGATCTCTTTTTTCTTAGTTGCTCAAAAAGTGCTTTAAACATCCCTTTTAGGGCTCCTCCCCACAGGACTTCAGAATTACTTTAGGGCCTCCGGGGTCGATATTTGACATGGACGTTTCTCTTTGCTCATGGGTGCTCACTAAAAAACGGTTTTCAAATACAGTTTTCGAAGTTCTTTAGGACTCCGCCCTACAGGACTTTAAATTACTTTAGGGCTTCCGGGGTCGTTATTTGACATGGACGTTTCTCTTCGCTCATGGGTGCTAAGAAAACGGTTTTGCAAACACAGTTTTGGAAGTTCTTTAGGGCTCCGCCACACAGGACTTCAGAATTACTTTAGGGCCTCCGGGGTCGATATTTGACATGGACGTTTTTCTTTGCTCATGGGTGCTAAGAAAACGGTTTTGCAAACACAGTTTTCGAAGTTCTTTAGGGCTCCGCCCCACAGGACTTCAAAATTACTGTTGGGCCTCCGGGGTTTAAATTTGAATTGGACGTTCCTCTTTGCCCATAGTTACTTACTAAGAAATAATTTTGAAAAATTTCGTTTAGAGCTCCACCCCATAGAACCTCAAGATTACCATGGATTCTAGGGGGTATAAATTTAACGTGGATGTTCCGTTTTGCTAACAGGTGCTCACTACGAAATGGTTTTGTAAATATAGTTTTTGTGTAGTTCTTTAGGGCCCCACCTCACCTGTCTTCAAAATTAATCAAGGGCCAACGTGTTTTAAATTTGACATGGAAGTTCCTTTTTGTTCATAGGTGATCAATAAGAAACAATTTTGCAAAATTTTTTTAGGGCTCCTCCCCACAAATTCTCAAATCTACTATAGATCCTACGGGTTGAAATTTAATGTAAAGGTTCCGGTTTGCTAATAGGTGTTCACTAAGAAACAGTTTTGCAAAAGTACTGTTTAATGTTCTTTAGGGCTCCGACCCACATGTCTTCAATATGACTGTAGAGCCTACGGGGTTGAAATTTGACATGGTCGTTCCTATTTTGCTCATAGGTTAGGGCCTTTTCTATTTAAGAAACCTTTTCTCTCTAAGAACAGGTTTTGCGAAATTCCTTCAGAGCTCCACTCACACTACTTCATTGTCCCAATGTCATTCTCAAGGAAGTAGATTTCGTTGCTCTTCAAAACGATTGTATTACCTATAATAAAATAAATTCAATCACGGGCGAAGCCGTGACGGGCAACAGCTAGTATAACATAAAAATACAACTTTATAGCTAAAACTTGTAACGATTGAAAGTGTAATTCTGCTTATGATAAAAACCGTTGTTCATCACTCGGAGCAAAAGTGTCTTTTCAGTGCTTAATCGTTTTTAAAAACTCAAAAGAGCCACTTTTGCTTCTAGTGATGAAAACTACTAATATTCTAAATACTTTAACAGTTAACCTGGATTTGTGTTCGACAGTTATTAATTGATTTGCAATGATTTAGAGGGATGTTTTATAATTGAATGGAGAATATTGCACGTGATCTTAGTCACAATCACTTTTTATTAAAGTTAGAACATTTGTAATTTGTTTGGAAAGTAAAAAATCATGTTATAGCTGTTTTGTTTGGTTTAGGAAAAATCTTTAGACAGTATTATTTACTATTTTTCTTTTGATATTAATTAATTTATTTATACCACACAACTTACCTTTTTTGTCTAGCATAATATTTTTTTTATACGGAAACCTACATTTGCCGACGTAGTCTTTCCAAAACGATACACCAAAACGATCATAACGAATACAGGTGTACCTATAAAAGCCCGATATAGGTTATCAGGATCACAAACGTAAACAAAATAAATCTAGGGGGTCAATATTGAACACTTCACTATGGCATTCTTAGGCTTATCTCTCACCAGACGGGTGATGCTAATAGCCAAATCTTCATCTGTAGGAGAAAACTCCGAAAGCCAGACACAACTGTGGAGGTTGGCCCCAGCTTCTGTTGCTCTGTCGTAACCGCCGGTGGTGTTCCCAGACCGCATCCTCCCCAGGTGGACCGGCGGACACCCCCGACCCTCTACCACATGTGCCCAGCGTCTCCGGAGGAGTCTAGACCCGCACGCGTGGCCCGGAAGTGACGCCGGAAGTCACAGATTCATTAGTGACACGGAGATGCATGGGAACACCTTTGATACACCACATTTGGCGGGAGGGGGCCCGCAGGAAGTTCTAGGTTTCTTCATCTACTTCCGCCTCCGCTAGGGTGCGTTATGTGACCCCCTCGTGGTGGTTACTGTCTTCTACAACGGCTCCTTTGTTGGGAACACTCTTGAACTTTTCTAGCTATTATTTATAACGATTTACCTTTTAAAAACTACATTTTCTTGATTAACACGCATTATGTTAAATAATTTTCTCTGATCTTTTTTTTATTTATTAATATAATTTTTAACCTTTGTATAGTTCCTTTTTATTTACTGTTGATGTTTCTGTTTCTCCTTTTTGTTTTCGCAGCTACCACATTCAGTTTGGTAGACTGATTTTTGTCATAACTATTTATGTAGTTCTTTTTCTCGTTATTTTTGTTCTGATCATTGTCGCATACATTTAAAGCAACATACATATCAAACCCCCCTATGATTCAATCGTATCTTATCCGGTCCGCATTGTGCTGCAGTGTTCGGCGTCCACCAAGGTAGCGCCCGGGCCCGATGCTGTTCTGATGCAGTCAAGGCCTCGCGTCATTTGCATTGGACGCGTGCCAACCGTCACAATGGCTCTGTGCATCGGACTGAGTGGCTGTCAGGGCCGATCATTGTGGCATGCAGCCTGCCGATGCGACGTCGCCGCGCAGCCGCCACCATCATGCGGCTGGAAATGTTCACCAATAGAAGGCCACCAGGCGGTTCTATCGGAAAGAAGGATAGAGTCAAGGCTACTTATTTATTGGATGATTTCAGATGATTATTGATTTGATGATGCAGTACTAGGTTGAAACGCTAAATTCTTAGTAATACTGAACCCTTCTTCACGATGTATTTGTCAAATTGAAAGGAATGACACGTAGATTTTCAGAATTCAGTTAAAATACACTATCGTCCCATTTATGAAAATTTAGTGATATAGTTGATGAATACTGATTGATATACAAATATGGATACCCCTCTGTAGATAAAAGAACAACCTTTTCGTGTCCTTCAAGACTAAAATTAATACGATAGCCCTTAACTATCTACGAGTAAATTACTGTAGCTCGATATTTCTTACTGGAAATAGTCTGCGGTACCTCGAATTAATAGCTGTATTGTTTATGCCTATAAGTTTTGCAGATGTTTTGTTGATTTTCTTTTAATTTCACTTAGCTTATACCTTTATTTTTGGATACTCTACACCAATTTCGAGAAACTCTTAATCCACGAAGAAACGATTAGCTAAACGTTCATAAATTTTCTTGCTCATGAAAATTTTAATTTTAAACCTAACTCAAAATTAAATATAACAATATAACCACTAGATAAAGAATTACAAAAAAGTTAGGCCAATTGTGGTTGGAATAACATTGAAAATTATTTCAGTCCATTATCCTACTAATGCGATAAACCAAGACATATTCTCCGTACACCGCAGTTCAAGCACTATGTGAAAATGAAATAATCAACTTCCCCCGAAGGAAAGTATCCGTCGCATTCCCACATGTGTCGTCGATCATGCGTCACGCTCGAAGACTAAACGTCACCGTAGTTACGTCACGCTAATTACGTCACGCAATCCCGACGCTCTGATCAATCTATGATCATCGATCAGCCACGGCACGGCGCGGCGGTGACACTGGCCCCCAAATTTGGAATTCTCCGCCCCCCGGACCCTCTGGTTAAGTCGCCGCCCCGGCCTGTGTCTTTGGGCAATTGTAAGTAATTGGTCCACCAAGGACTCTGCAGTAAAGGGGTAATGAACGATTTCGTACAGTCTCGGTCACGATGGTTTTAGGTGTCATAAGTATCGCTTGGGACATTGTCTGTGCTCCAATCTAGAGAATCCGGGTGCTGGGGCCAGTGTTTTGGGGGGCAGTCCAAGGACTCTGTTTCCACTAGAGTAATGAACGATTTTGTTCAGTAATTGCTTTTCATGGTTACGGAGATGGCACATTGACTCGTTGGCTTAAGATAAATTCCTAAGGATTTTGGGGAAAAGACTTAGCTCTCAGTACTTCGAAACTTCAGTAAAGGACTTGGACTACCAGCTTAATTTGTCACCACTGCATGTGAGGCGAAAAATCGTGGACTTAGTATTTCTGTTCAAGACCTCCTGGACTGCCCTGATCCTTTTTGCTGTTTGAACTTCACCGTTTCAAGACACATGCTCTAGGTCAATTATACAACGTCAGTTTTCTCCCAAAACTACTACACTTACAACAGTGGCCTGTCAAAACTACATAGTGTAGGTAGTGGAAGATCTGGATGAAAATGTTGACTTTGTCACGACTCTGTTGCTGGTATTTAAAGCTAAAATCAGCAAATTGTTGAAGCGGCTTTTCTTAATTTGTATTATTTGTTTGTTGAATTTTTATCTCTTACCTTAATTTACCTCTTAATTTGTTTATTGATATTATAAATTACCTAATTTTTGCTTATTTTCACGCTATTATTCATTTGGTTCAAGACTTTTTGCTTGTTTCACTTTGCTGTTAATTTTATGAAGTTAGCAGCCTTGGCGAAACAGTGAATCACTTTTCTTGTTACTTACTGATTTGTTAAACGATTTATTTATTGCTCATTTATTTATCTATTATTATTATTATTATTTATTCATTGTTATAGTTTTGTATTTAAAATCAGGGCCGATTTTGTAAATGGGCCCGTGGGCCTGGGCCCAGGGGCGCAAGAGGTTTTGGATTTGTTGGGGGCGTAAGAAAATTCTTTTTGGTGACCCAAAACAAGGGAGAGTGGGCCAAAATATCTCTTGGGCCCATAGCACGTTACATACAAACCGTGGGCCTGTTTAAAATTATTTTCATGAGTAGTGCAAAAAGGGCACACCTGGGACATGACGTCATCACGATGACGTCAGCAGTGATGACGTCATCAATGACGTCACGAATGACGTCACTAATGATGTCATATGACGTCACATGACGTCACATAAATGACGTCATGGTGACGTCATTACCGCTGACGTCATCATGATGACGTCACTGACGTTAATTAGGTCAAGGTCACGCAAGAATACAAAAAAAAATTTTTTTTGCACTTTTGCGATTCCTCAAATTTTGCTGAGAAATTGAAATTTCTCGAGGAATCACAAAAGTGCAAAAAAATATTTTTTTTATTCCCTAGCGATCAGACTCTAGACCTAATATATCCGTCAGGGGTCATTGACCCGTCCCAGCACCCCCACTTGAAAAAAAAAATAATTTTTTTATTTTACTTACCCACCGAGAGACTGAGAGCCGAAGAATAATTTCTTCAAACACCCGACAGTGCGACAAACGACACGCGACCTGAACAGCACCGCGTCCGAAGACGTACTGACTTGGGCGCAGGTGGTTACCCAGGTACCCGGCTCAGTGGTGGGGATAAGGAGGTGGTGGGGGTAAAGTGGTCAGAAGGAAGAAAAATTTAATTTTTTACAAACAACTCGTCCCAGCCGGTCCTTTACCGGATCTCCGTAACTCGGATTGGAAATATTTCCTGAGAAATATCTATTTTTTATTCTTTCTCAGGTGATGTTGGAACTTGGTTGGGAATTGGAGTCACCAACGTAACCTTACTGGCAAAAGTTAGCTCGTCTAAAAGTTTCTGAAACATTTTATCATCCATAATGATATTTGTGTCCCTTGAGTAAAATTTTGGATTATTTTTGAAGCAACGTTTCATTTTTGTTAAAGTGGAAGTCTTGGACACCTTAACAGAATTATTTTGCTTGGCCAGCAAAAATTTTACTCTTAATAATTTTTCTCGCAAAGTTTCAGCCATAGATGTGTCTCACAGTAAGGTTTGGATAAAACTGAAACACTTAGTCCAGTGTTGTACCTTAGCTGGAAGTAGTGGGGGAACAGGGCTATAGTGGGGGAATGAGTAGTGGAGGGGGTAATGCAGACTGTTGTTGACAAGTGTAGAAACAGTTTGCTGGGAACTGTCCAAGGAGTAACACGTACTGTGCAGAAAAATTAACCGAGAGACTTGTGTAAAATTTAACTCCAAGAAATATTTAATGTAAGACTAAAAGAGGTAGAGCCAAATGAAAAATAATTTTGTAGGAGACGGGTATGGATCAGTTTTGTAGTAAAGTTCAAAATCCACTTGTGTGGAATAAAATTAAATTGTGAGCGAAAAATATTTAGCCACACCTGCAAAATACAAGTGTATGAAAATATTAGGAGACCTGTATAGCTAAATAAAAATTAATTTTGTATCAAACAGTCTTCCAACATTTCAGTTTCTAAGTCTTAACAAGTAAGGAATAAAATATTAAATAATGAGTGGAAAATAATTTGTTAAGTAAACGTAATTGTAGCAGTGTAACAAAAATTAATTTTGTGCAAAACAGGCTAGGTTCTGTTTTGCTAAGTTTAATAAGAAGGAAAAATAAAAATTTACTCACAGAAAAGTCGAGCGGTGGCGAGGTGTGGCGTGTTTGTTGGCTTTCAATAAACTGACTTACCTTCTGTTGAGCTACAGTTGGCCAGCTGACAAATAAACCAGTCTGTTATATAAGCATTATGTAACCGTCTCTGCCGGCTGTGCTGAATCCGGCAAGCTAAAATATTATTCTATAGTACACCTGACTTGGACTGAAAATATTCTAAGTCCCAAGACCCCTCCCCCTCCCCCCCCCTCGGCTCCGGACGAGAAGTGAGCCCCCCCCCCCCGGGGAGGAGGAGGTGGCATAGCCCGAGGCGTTGCCATACCTTGACACGTGTTGTATAATGAGATCCGGTTAGTAATGTATTCAGGTGTGGCTCTTGGAGATTGTCCAATGCCGCAAACAAGTAAGTGTCGAGGTCTGGCTGTTTACGTAACCAGATCCGGTTCCCCCCACTCCTGACCGGCTCAGCTTCGGTTCTCTGAGGCTTTGCTTCCTCGCAGTTGGTTTCAAACACTTCAGCTGAGTGGTTGAAGCTCTGCCCTACAGGATTCGCAATGTAATGTTGGCGCCGCATTATATTGGGAATTCTTTTAGTCTAAGGCATGGCATGTGTAGTGTTAAGAAATATTTTATTTTGCGCTTGCTGCTTCTGCTAGGTCTTGGTGTTGGATTTATTTAGTCTAAGTGTTGTGTGTTGAAAAATATTTCTTTGTACTAATCTTCACAGGTTGTCCCCAAGTAGAAATTTTTCTAAATTCGCATCTTGGAGGTACTCCTCCGTAAATTGGCAGCTTAAGTGTTAGGCTTTTGAGACTTAACAGTCTCTGTAAAATAAAAATTTTTAGAGGTTCAGAACCTCAAGAATTATTTGTTACCAACAATAGCATGGCGCCTAACGAGCCCGGGGGTAGGCCCCTGGGGATCCACCCTTAGGCCTCTTTCGGTCAGGGGCGCTACTGGACCTCATCACTCTAGATGGGTGGTTGGCATCCTTTAGCACGAGGCGTCGGATCCTGACACTGACCGGTGTGCTAGGCAAAAGTCAGTACCTACGGGTTAAGACGGGATCCTCGGTCATGGTTAGCATGGCCTTTTCCAAATTATTGTAGCATGTTTCCCTTAAGGAAACTCAAAATTAAATAAATAATTTTTTATTTAATCACCTCCCCTTAAATGTTGAGATCCCCCCGATGCCTCTGGCCGCCGGCGGTCTTAGGCATCGGGGGGATTTCTTTTTTAATTCTTGAACGACCTTGACCCATATTCATGTGTGAATAAAATAAAATATTTTTGTTCCACATGTTATGTAGGTCAGTCATGACTTAGGCGGATTTTTGCCTGAGTTCTGGGACTGCTCAGGACTTAGAGCGAGATGCGGCTAAGTGTTGGCTGTCCAAACTGTGGTATAACCAAATTTTATTTTATGTTCACACATGAGTAAGGGTAGCAGGTATCCAAGAGTTAAAGTCCTAAGGGTAGGTGAAGCCCCCCCCCCCTCGGCGGCAGACGAGAAGTGAGCCCCCCCCCGAATTTTTTTTAAAAATTTTTTGACCTTGACCAAAAATTTTTTGCTCCGGACGAAAACTGCGCCCCCCCCCCGAAATTTTTTTTTGAAAAATTTTTTGACCTTGACCAAAAATTTTTTGCTCCGGACGAAAACTGCGCGCCCCCCCCCCAAAAAATTTTTTTTTTTTCGAAAATTTTTTGACCTTGACCAAAAATTTTTTGCTCCTGACGAAAACTGCACCCGAGGGGGGGGGAGGGGGAGAGGAGGGGGAGGGGAGGGGGAGGGGGAGGGGGAGGGGGAGGTGCCAAGCTAGTAGTGTGAAATTGTTACTTCCAGTACAAGTTAAAATAGTAGTGGTAAATTGTTACCACAAACACAAATTTGTGTCTTTAAACTTCTAATGTAACTTAACCCATTTAAATGTAGGTGCCAAGCCAGTAGTGTGAAATTGTTACTCCCAGTACAAGTTAAAATAGTAGTGGTAAATTGTTACCACAAACACAAATTTGTGTCTTCAAACTTCTAATTTAACTTAACCCATTTAAATGTAGGTGCCAAGCTAGTAGTGTGAAATTGTTACTCCCAGTACAAGTTAAAATAGTAGTGGTAAATTGTTACCACAAATTTGTGTATTCAAACTTCTAATTTAACTTTACCCATTTAAATGTAGGTGCCAAGCCAGTAGTGTGAAATTGTTACTCCCAGTACAAGTTAAAATAGTAGTGGTAAATTGTTACCACAAATTTCTGTATTCAAACTTCTAATTTAAATTAACCCATTTAAATGTAGGTGCCCAGCCAGTAGTGTGAAATTGTTACTCCCAGTACAAGTTAAAATAGTAGTGGTAAATTGTTACCACAAATTTGTGTCTTCAAACTTATAATTTAACTTAACCCATTTAAATGTTGCTACTTAAAGGTAGCGCCGTTTTGGTGCTACCTTTCATGTACTATTTTCTACATGTCCAATTTTGCTTTATGTTTTTTAAACAACACTTTTAATTACCGGTTTAATGTAAAACTATAAAATATGTTTATATATATGAATTATTAACAAAACCTTAGTTTTAACATTAAATGTTATTAGGAAACTTCTAATTGAGATAAGCCATTTAAATGTTGCTACTTTTAGGTAGCACCGTTTTGGTGCTACCTATGGTGTACTATTTTACATGTCCAATTTTTGCTTTAGGCTTTTAAACAACACTTTTAACTACTGCTACCAGTCTACCACTGAGGTACCTATGAAGCGAGTTTGGTTCATCTTTTTTTCTCTAGTTGCTAAGGTGTTTAGGAATTAAAGGTTAGAATTACTTTTAAGGTTAAAAAAAAGCACATGGTGCGAACAGAAAGTTCACTATTGTTTTAACATTAATGGTCATTAGAAAACTTCTAATTGAGCTTAACCCATTTAAATGTTGCTACTTTAAGGTAGCACCGTTTTGGTGCTACCTTTGGTGTACTATTTTTACATGTCACAAAATATATGGGCCTCTGCTTGACGCAGAGACAGGTACTTGGCCCCGTTTCTACCCATTATTAAGTGTACTGAGACTTTAGGTTTTAAACAACACTTTTAACTACTGGTTTAATGTAAAACTACGAAATATGTTTATATACATGAAATCTTAACAAAACCTTAGTTTTAATATTAAAGGTAATTTGGAAACTTCTAATTGAGCTTAAACCATTTAAATGTTGCGAATTAAAGGTAGCACCGTTTTGGTGCTACCTTTGGTGTACTATTTTTACATATCCAATTTTGCTTTAGGTTTTTAAACATCAATTTTAACTACCGGTTTAATGTAAAACTACGAAATATGTTTATATATATATGAATTCTTAACCAAACTTTAGTTTTAACATTAAACCGTATTTGGAAACTTCTAATTGCTCACTCAGAGACAAGTACTTGGCCCCGTTACTCTCCATCATTAAGTGTACTTAGGCTTTATGTTTTTAAACAAGACTTTTAACTACTGGTTTAATATAAAACTACAAAATATGTTTATATACATGATAACTTAACAAAACCTTAGTTTTTAACATTAAAGGTAATTTGGAAACTTCCAATTGGGCTTAACCTATTTAAATGTTGCTTAACCTATTTAAATGTTGCTAATTAAAGGTAGCACCGTTTTGGTGCTACCTTTGGTGTACTATTTATTCCTTGTCAATTTTGCTTAAAGTTTTTAAACAACACTTTTAACTAAGTGTTTAATGTTAAAGTACGAAATATGTTTATATATGACCCTCTGCTGACTTGGAGACAAGTACTTGGCCCCCGTTCCTGTCCATCATTAAGTGTACTGAGGCTTTACGTTTTTAAACAAGACTTTTAACTACTAGTTTAATGTAAAACTACAAAATATGTTTATATATACATGATAACGTAACAAAACCTTAGTTTTTACATTGAAGGTAATTTGGGAACTTTTAATTGAGCTTAAAACATTTAAATGTTGCTAATTAAAGGTAGCACCGTTTTGGTGCTACCTTTGGTGTACTATTTCTTCCTTGTCAAATTTTGCTTAAAGTTTTTAAACAACACTTTTAACTACGGGTTTAATGTTAAAGTACAAAACAACACTTTTAACTACAGGTTTAATGTTAAAGTACAAAATATGTTTACATATGAGCCTCTGCTGACTCAGAGACAAGTACTTGGCACCGTTCCTGTCCATCATTAAGTGTATTTAGGCTTTACGTTTTTAAACAAGACTTTTAACTACTGGTTTAATGTAAAACTATGAAATATGTTTATATATGAGCCTACGCCTGACGCAGAGACAGGTATTTGGTCTTGTTCCTGTCCCTAATTAAGTGTACTGAGGCTGTAGGTTTTTAAAAAAAACACTTTTAACTTCTGGTTTAATGTAAAAACTATGAAATATGTTTATATATAAATGATAACTTAACAAAACCTTAGTTTTAACATTAAAGGTAATTTGGAAACCTCCAATTGAGCTTAACCCATTTAAATGTTGCTACTTTTTAATGTAGCAACCGGTAGCACCGTTTTGATGCTATCTTTGGTGTACTATTTTTTTTTACATGTAAAATTTTGCTTTAGGTTTTTAAACAAAAATTTAAGTATTACGTTAAGGTCAAACTACCAAACATGTTTGTTATCTACATGAATTATTAACAAACTTTTAGTTTTAACTTTAATGATGATTTAGGAATTTCTATTTATGTGTAAAGTTTAACATAATTAGTTTTGTATTTGATTTTATTATTGTTTGGAACACTTGTTATGTGTTGTAGTCAAGCAAGTCTTATTTTGGTATAAAAAATAATAATCTTTAGCACATGTATGTAAAGCTAATTTTTTAATTTCAATTTATTAAATGAAAATGAATGTGGTATTAATGTAAAATATATTAAAAATCAGTTTTAAAAAATCTACAGGAAATTGTCAACAAATTTAAAATGTATCATATTACTGTTAAATGTGCAGTATATCCCTTCATTTTGCATGCCCAGTTGCGCTTCATCATTTATGAAAGTGGTTTGTTGAGTGTGCCCTTATTATTGACATCCGTAAAAAAATTGTTTAAATTTAACATACAATTGTGTATGCGCAGTAGTACTTGTCTACTGCGCATGCGCAGAAGGTTTCCACCACTCTTTGTCGGGTATATAAGCAGGTGGGTTAACCATGCATTTCATTGTTTGGCGAACTTTTGCCAAGTGAACATCTTATTGACAACTTCGGTTATTCCGGATATTTAAAAGGTGTATGCTATTTTTCTTACATTTGACTTCAATATGTCTGAACTGCAGTGTTACATGTTTGATAGTAAACCTGTAGCTGTATTATTTGATCGTGAAAACAATCCATGGTTTAAGGCTAATGATGTATCAGAAATTCTAGAATATAAAAGACCGCGAAAAGCAATAAATGATCTAGTTAAGGAAAAATATAAAAAGTTATGTAAAGATATTGATGGAAACAGTTTAGTGCTACCCTCTAACTTTCAAAAAAGTACCGTATTCATCAATGAACCAGGTTTATATTCCTTAATTTTATCGTCCAAGATGAAATTAGCTAAGCGCTTTCAAGATTGGGTGTTTGAAGAAATACTACCATCAATTCGCAAGTATGGAGAGTATAAACTAAAAAGAGAAAACCTTAAGTTGACTCACTCCTTACGTAAAGCGTTGTCAAATAATCAAAAACTAATTGAAACGTTAATTGATCAAATACCTAAAGTTGCTGTTATACCTGATGATATGGATTTAAAACATATCTTTTGTGTATTGGAAAAGGACACATACTATGAAAAGTATGGAGTAATGGAGTACAAGTGCATTCGTACAGAGAGGAGACGATATAAAAGAGCACTGAAAAGAGCAAAGGAAGATGGTTTTGTACCAAGTTTTACAAGATATCCTGTACCAAACAGTATAAATATCTTTAATAAAGCTAAGGAGGTTATGAATACTTATGGTATGCATTACGAATGTTCTTTGAATAACATACTGACCCCCCATAATTTTGTAAATATTGTAAAAATTATTCTTAATGAATAAACTGTATGAATGTATGTATGAATGTGGGACTTATTAGATTGAGAAGTTAAGGTATTAACTTTAGCTACTTATTTGAAAAGTCTGGTGTGAATGAAGGTCACTGGCGCGGTTGACTAAAAGACCCGTAAACCGTGTGTGTGTGTGTGAATGTGTGTGAATGTGTGTGAATGTGTGTGTGTGTGTGTGTGAATGTGTGTGTGAATGTGTGGAAAACGACGTACACCCACCTCCTCGCGGTGTTTTCTGGGTAACGCTAAGAGGTGTACAACAAATGTCTTGTAAACCACATGAATTAATCTATTTTTTTTTTTTAATATACATTCATAGGTATATACAATAATAACATTTATTTAAATTAAACAAATTTAAAAGCATTTTAAATGCATACAATTTATAATTGTTGTCACAAAAACACCTCGTGCTTTACTAATAATAGATGAAAACGATATAATGTATGTATAAAATATGAGTTTTTTAATTAATGGAGCTAGAAAAAATAAAGATAGCATTAAATTAGTTTTAATTAAAATAAGTTTTTCTTCATAATTATAGGTTAATATTTAAAAAAATGTCGAACCTGATTCCCTTATACAAATAATGAATAACAATCGCAATAAACACTTATCTTTAAGATACAAATGTGGTTAGCACTGAATCAGTGGTACCTTTAAATAATGTGAAAAGCCTTATATTTGGAAAAAAAATTATACATTTGCCTAAATAATACAATTTACATGTTTTCCTTCAAACTAACTTTTTAACACACCGATTTTGAACCATAAAAATGTTTTATATACTGGTTTTAAGATCTATATTTAGGTAGCACTAAATTAGAGCTACCATTAAGTTAATAAAATAGCTACATACATTTATAATTATATTTTATTATTTAATTATTAAATATATTTAATTTATTCAATATTTATTTCACTGACTCTTTACAGCACAAATAAGTATAAAAACACAAACTCTGAAACAAGTCAGTCATTTTAATTTTAATGTAAAATAATAAAAGCTCAAAACTTAATACTTTTTTTCAAAATTAAACAAAAGTAGCAACAAAATATCGGTGTTATCTTAAAATATTTATAGAAATTATAATATAGTATGGTTTTATTAATTTAAACTAAATTGAATTCATCCTTATTCTACACATAACGGTAAAACCATTCATTCTGAACCTTAATGCTTAGAACTCTGACATGTTGTTTTTCGAACTCTGACATATTGTCTTTATTTCAAGATACAGCTCAACCTTTCATTATAAATCTTGTTAATTTTTTAAATCTATCTTCTTATTTCTATAAGGGTTTTGTCTGTTACGTCCCTTTTTCTCTCGACCTGCTGAACCGATTTTTAAGATTGAGGCGTCATTTTAAAGCTTAGGATATACCGCAGTGACGAATTGTAATTAAAAAGGTCATATTGTTTCGGGCTTCGACCCTCCTGGCCTTTGATTTATTTCTAGAGGGCACTTTAAATGTTGACCAACTTTTATTGCAAGTTCTTTAATGTGAATTGTAATTTAACAGCTGATTACCTTCAGATGAATTTTAAAAGCCGGATAGTAAACAAAAATAGATCTCCGTCACTTCATAATCAACATTTACGTACTGTAGGTGAGATTCACTCATACAGAATCATAAAACGCGCAATTTGCGCACGGGCCACCTCGTAATATAATAAAAATATAAAACACATGAACTTTTAACTAATTTACCAATAGGGAATACGCTATTACGGTGTTATTCATGATAAGACTTAAGCCCGGGACCATGATACTTTTTCATTTTGAGATCTCTAAAAGCCAAAAACACCGTTTGTTCAATTTGATATATATATGTATGTGTCCATAAACACGATAACTTTTGAATGGAACCTCTGATTTTGATGAAATTTAGTACAGGGGTGTAAGCCAGTATCTACTTAATTGAATTTGTGAAACATAATGATCGGATTATGGGAACGAGGTTTGTAGGGTTTCTAAAGGGTTAAAATTGGGTTTTTGGCATTTTTTGAACCTCAATTTTTTTTTAAAATTCATGACTTTTAACTAAAACCATTCAAAAGAGCTTAAAACAACGAACAATTTAGTATTTTGAATTTTTACCTAACTTAAATGGTTATTCAGAAAATCCAAACACTATGTTTTACATGTTATTCTTATGGGAAATGAACAAAACCTTCTATCTTGCTTATTTATTGAAATATCTTGATAAACTTGGTATGTACATTAATTAGAAAGAGTTTAACTTATATCTGCTTATAAAATGCATATGGCGGCAAACCTACGTACTCACCTCTATGGGTTTTATGGAAAAATTAAAAAACATCATAACCTGATAAAATTTGGTATGTACATTCACTAGGTAGGGTTTAACTTATATTTAACAATGAAACCCATATGGCGGCAAACCTACATACTTTAAACCCCCATGGATTTTATGAGAAAATAGAAAATATACCAAAATTCCATTGGAAACTTGCTGAGTAAGCAGGTCTGCTGCGATGGGGGTATTATATTTATAGTTACATTAAGGTAGCATTATTTTGATGCCACCTTTACATAATAGTAGTTTTCATCACTAGGAGCAAAAGTGGGTCTTTTTGGTGCGCAATCGTGTTTTAAAAACGAGGCGCAGCCGAGTTTTTAAAAACGATTAAGCATCAAAAAGACACTTTTGCTCAGAGTGATGAACAACGTTTTTTATCATGACGCGAAATTAGACTTTTAGTCGTTAAAAATGTTAACTATAAAGTTGTATTTTCAAGGTTATATTTACAAAGTAAATATTATGCAGTGTTTACATTTCTGTTATTTACAAACAATACTCTTTATAATTTATTGTTTCCAAAATTCTGTTCATCAACATTAATGAATGAATATTAATATACTTATAAAACAGCTGACTTTTCAGTACTAGGACCTAAAAAATTCTCCAGATGATTTTTTAGTCCTAGGACAAGAAAGAATAGGTTTTGATACTATTGAGAGAACAAAAAACAGGCTGATTTCGTGCAGAATGATAAAAAATATATTAATTCAATTATCTTATTGTTTTATTGTGTATTTACATTAAATTTAGTCTACATGTGGGAATTGAGACACCAATTTTTGGAAAATGAATGCATATAATCATGGGATATAGTCTTTATTCTGTAAACCCGGCTTACCCCTTAATCGTTTCCCCTTTAAATTTTCATTTTAAATTTAAAGTGGAAACACTTCTTTTTACAAACAAATTTGTGCTATTATCATTCACTTTTCTTTGTTTAAATTAAATGTAGTCCTTTTTTTTACTCTACTTATAAAGCAGAAAAGATACTGGAACTTAAATCATATAGTTTTGGAACTTGAATCATTATTCCAAACATACAATTTAACTCTCCAATTGTAAATATAAGATGAGAAAAGCTAAAATTTCTATATTTATAGTTATAATTATAGGCATTTAGTCAAATGCCTATAACTCAATAATGGATTGACGGATTAGGACAAGCGATACATCATTGAAAAGGTCTATGTAGGACTAACATTTTAGTAAAAGAAGAATTTGGTTATCTTATTTTAGTCAAAAGTTATGCGAATTATTTCAAATAAATACCAAAAAAACACCGTTTGTTCAATTTCATTTATATATATATATATATATATATATATATATATATATATATATATATATATATCAGTCTACCACTGAGGTACCTACGAAGCAAGTTTGGTTGATTTCACTTTCTCTTGAGCTGCGTTAGTCTTAACATGAAATTTATCAGTTATTTCAACTTCTTTTTGCACTAACGTAACGTTTTGTTGTCTCACAATTTTAATTAATTGCGCAAAAGAAGTATCTCTAGGAGACATTCTTAACCGTATATGTAGCTCCTACAAATGCAAGCTTATTAATGACAAATTCACAACTTATAAGACCTGTTTAAATAAAAGACAAAGTGGTAAGCATCTTGACGGCGCAAGGTGCAAGTACAGACTAGAAACCTGGAGGTCCATAGCCTGCCATTTATGAGTTCTAAAAATGGGGAGGGGGAAGGAATAAGGATTGGGAAGGGGTAGGGTGGGGGAAGGGTAGTTTGGTTATTAAACGACTTGTGCTGTAAAATAGCCGCCAACATCCACACTTTGTTCGTAGCACTCCTTTATTGTTTGTGCCCACTGCCGCATGCGGTCTCTATCATTTGGTGTTACAAGAAAAGAATTACAATCATCATACAATATAAAGGAGCCGATTCGTACGTAAGATCCTGAGTCCAACCATTTATGAGCTTCAGACATGAATTTATCTATTGTATCGAATGGGGATTCTGGATCAATTGCTATAACTTTGAGTTCTTCATTAATTTCAACGGTATAATCATCATCTTCATCATCATCTTCACTGTCACTGTCGTTATTTAAAGTGTCTTCAGGTTGTTCAAAAACATTAGAAATTTCGGAGGAATTGAAATTTTCATTGAGACGAGGAGGCATTTTGAAGCAAGTAATATTGTAAACAGCAGAGACAAAACAACAAGAGTGGCTTGTAGAAGCGGAATGAAGGAGTGAACAACGCTCGCTCCACTTTTATAATGGTATACTAATGAGAGGGGTAACAGCTAGCCGTTATCGATTATTGACCTGGGAGGTGGGGGAAAGAAAGGAGAGGGGGTATTTATTTGAAATAATTCGCATAACTTTTGACTAAAATAAGATAACCAAATTCTTCTTTTACTAAAATGTTAGTCTTACATAGACCTTTTCAATGATGTATCGCTTGTCCTAATCCGTCAATCCATTATTGAGTTATAGGCATTTGACTAAATGCCTATAATTATAACTATAAATATAGAAATTTTAGCTTTTCTCATCTTATATTTACAATTGGAGAGTTAAATTGTATGTTTGGAATAATGATTCAAGTTCCAAAACTATATGATTTAAGTTCCAGTATCTTTTCTGCTTTATAAGTAGAGTAAAAAAAAGGACTACATTTAATTTAAACAAAGAAAAGTGAATGATAATAGCACAAATTTGTTTGTAAAAAGAAGTGTTTCCACTTTAAATTTAAAATGAAAATTTAAAGGGGAAACGATTAAGGGGTAAGCCGGGTTTACAGAATAAAGACTATATCCCATGATTATATGCATTCATTTTCCAAAAATTGGTGTCTCAATTCCCACATGTAGACTAAATTTAATGTAAATACACAATAAAATAATAAGATAATTGAATTAATATATTTTTTATCATCCTGCACGAAATCAGCCTGTTTTTTGTTCTCTCAATAGTATCAAAACCTATTCTTTCTTGTCCTAGGACTAAAAAATCATCTGGAGAATTTTTTAGGTCCTAGTACTGAAAAGTCAGCTGTTTTATAAGTATATTAATATTCATTCATTAATGTTGATGAACAGAATTTTGGAAACAATAAATTATAAAGAGTATTGTTTGTAAATAACAGAAATGTAAACACTGCATAATATTTACTTTGTAAATATAACCTTGAAAATACAACTTTATAGTTAACATTTTTAACGACTAAAAGTCTAATTTCGCGTCATGATAAAAAACGTTGTTCATCACTCTGAGCAAAAGTGTCTTTTTGATGCTTAATCGTTTTTAAAAACTCGGCTGCGCCTCGTTTTTAAAACACGATTGCGCACCAAAAAGACCCACTTTTGCTCCTAGTGATGAAAACTACTATTATGTAAAGGTGGCATCAAAATAATGCTACCTTAATGTAACTATAAATATAATACCCCCATCGCAGCAGACCTGCTTACTCAGCAAGTTTCCAATGGAATTTTGGTATATTTTCTATTTTCTCATAAAATCCATGGGGGTTTAAAGTATGTAGGTTTGCCGCCATATGGGTTTCATTGTTAAATATAAGTTAAACCCTACCTAGTGAATGTACATACCAAATTTTATCAGGTTATGGTGTTTTTTAATTTTTCCATAAAACCCATAGAGGTGAGTACGTAGGTTTGCCGCCATATGCATTTTATAAGCAGATATAAGTTAAACGCTTTCTAATTAATGTACATACCAAGTTTATCAAGATATTTCAATAAATAAGCAAGATAGAAGGTTTTGTTCATTTCCCATAAGAATAACATGTAAAACATAGTGTTTGGATTTTCTGAATAACCATTTAAGTTAGGTAAAAATTCAAAATACTAAATTGTTCGTTGTTTTAAGCTCTTTTGAATGGTTTTAGTTAAAAGTCATGAATTTTAAAAAAAAATTGAGGTTCAAAAAATGCCAAAAACCCAATTTTAACCCTTTAGAAACCCTACAAACCTCGTTCCCATAATCCGATCATTATGTTTCACAAATTCAATTAAGTAGATACTGGCTTACACCCCTGTACTAAATTTCATCAAAATCAGAGGTTCCATTCAAAAGTTATCGTGTTTATGGACACATACATATATATATCAAATTGAACAAACGGTGTTTTTGGCTTTTAGAGATCTCAAAATGAAAAAGTATCATGGTCCCGGGCTTAAGTCTTATCATGAATAACACCGTAATAGCGTACTCCCTATTGGTAAATTAGTTAAAAGTTCATGTGTTTTATATTTTTATTATATTACGAGGTGGCCCGTGCGCAAATTGCGCGTTTTATGATTCTGTATGAGTGAATCTCACCTACAGTACGTAAATGTTGATTATGAAGTGACGGAGATCTATTTTTGTTTACTATCCGGCTTTTAAAATTCATCTGAAGGTAATCAGCTGTTAAATTACAATTCACATTAAAGAACTTGCAATAAAAGTTGGTCAACATTTAAAGTGCCCTCTAGAAATAAATCAAAGGCCAGGAGGGTCGAAGCCCGAAACAATATGACCTTTTTAATTACAATTCGTCACTGCGGTATATCCTAAGCTTTAAAATGACGCCTCAATCTTAAAAATCGGTTCAGCAGGTCGAGAGAAAAAGGGACGTAACAGACAAAACCCTTATAGAAATAAGAAGATAGATTTAAAAAATTAACAAGATTTATAATGAAAGGTTGAGCTGTATCTTGAAATAAAGACAATATGTCAGAGTTCGAAAAACAACATGTCAGAGTTCTAAGCATTAAGGTTCAGAATGAATGGTTTTACCGTTATGTGTAGAATAAGGATGAATTCAATTTAGTTTAAATTAATAAAACCATACTATATTATAATTTCTATAAATATTTTAAGATAACACCGATATTTTGTTGCTACTTTTGTTTAATTTTGAAAAAAAAGTATTAAGTTTTGAGCTTTTATTATTTTACATTAAAATTAAAATGACTGACGTGTTTCAGAGTTTGTGTTTTTATACTTATTTGTGCTGTAAAGAGTCAGTGAAATAAATATTGAATAAATTAAATATATTTAATAATTAAATAATAAAATATAATTATAAATGTATGTAGCTATTTTATTAACTTAATGGTAGCTCTAATTTAGTGCTACCTAAATATAGATCTTAAAACCAGTATATAAAACATTTTTATGGTTCAAAATCGGTGTGTTAAAAAGTTAGTTTGAAGGAAAACATGTAAATTGTATTATTTAGGCAAATGTATAATTTTTTTTCCAAATATAAGGCTTTTCACATTATTTAAAGGTACCACTGATTCAGTGCTAACCACATTTGTATCTTAAAGATAAGTGTTTATTGCGATTGTTATTCATTATTTGTATAAGGGAATCAGGTTCGACATTTTTTTAAATATTAACCTATAATTATGAATAAAAACTTATTGTTCTATACACAAATTTTATGGTAACACTAATTTAATGCTATCTTTATTTTTTCTAGCTCCATTAATTAAAAAACTCATATTTTATACATACATTATATCGTTTTCATCTATTATTAGTAAAGCACGAGGTGTTTTTGTGACAACAATTATAAATTGTATGCATTTAAAATGCTTTTAAATTTGTTTAATTTAAATAAATGTTATTATTGTATATACCTATGAATGTATATTAAAAAAAAAATAGATTAATTCATGTGGTTTACAAGACATTTGTTGTACACCTCTTAGCGTTACCCAGAAAACACCGCGAGGAGGTGGGTGTACGTCGTTTTCCACACATTCACACACACATTCACACACACACACACACACATTCACACACATTCACACACATTCACACACACACACACGGTTTACGGGTCTTTTAGTCAACCGCGCCAGTGACCTTCATTCACACCAGACTTTTCAAATAAGTAGCTAAAGTTAATACCTTAACTTCTCAATCTAATAAGTCCCACATTCATACATACATTCATACAGTTTATTCATTAAGAATAATTTTTACAATATTTACAAAATTATGGGGGGTCAGTATGTTATTCAAAGAACATTCGTAATGCATACCATAAGTATTCATAACCTCCTTAGCTTTATTAAAGATATTTATACTGTTTGGTACAGGATATCTTGTAAAACTTGGTACAAAACCATCTTCCTTTGCTCTTTTCAGTGCTCTTTTATATCGTCTCCTCTCTGTACGAATGCACTTGTACTCCATTACTCCATACTTTTCATAGTATGTGTCCTTTTCCAATACACAAAAGATATGTTTTAAATCCATATCATCAGGTATAACAGCAACTTTAGGTATTTGATCAATTAAAGTTTCAATTAGTTTTTGATTATTTGACAACGCTTTACGTAAGGAGTGAGTCAACTTAAGGTTTTCTCTTTTTAGTTTATACTCTCCATACTTGCGAATTGATGGTAGTATTTCTTCAAACACCCAATCTTGAAAGCGCTTAGCTAATTTCATCTTGGACGATAAAATTAAGGAATATAAACCTGGTTCATTGATGAATACGGTACTTTTTTGAAAGTTAGAGGGTAGCACTAAACTGTTTCCATCAATATCTTTACATAACTTTTTATATTTTTCCTTAACTAGATCATTTATTGCTTTTCGCGGTCTTTTATATTCTAGAATTTCTGATACATCATTAGCCTTAAACCATGGATTGTTTTCACGATCAAATAATACAGCTACAGGTTTACTATCAAACATGTAACACTGCAGTTCAGACATATTGAAGTCAAATGTAAGAAAAATAGCATACACCTTTTAAATATCCGGAATAACCGAAGTTGTCAATAAGATGTTCACTTGGCAAAAGTTCGCCAAACAATGAAATGCATGGTTAACCCACCTGCTTATATACCCGACAAAGAGTGGTGGAAACCTTCTGCGCATGCGCAGTAGACAAGTACTACTGCGCATACACAATTGTATGTTAAATTTAAACAATTTTTTTACGGATGTCAATAATAAGGGCACACTCAACAAACCACTTTCATAAATGATGAAGCGCAACTGGGCATGCAAAATGAAGGGATATACTGCACATTTAACAGTAATATGATACATTTTAAATTTGTTGACAATTTCCTGTAGATTTTTTAAAACTGATTTTTAATATATTTTACATTAATACCACATTCATTTTCATTTAATAAATTGAAATTAAAAAATTAGCTTTACATACATGTGCTAAAGATTATTATTTTTTATACCAAAATAAGACTTGCTTGACTACAACACATAACAAGTGTTCCAAACAATAATAAAATCAAATACAAAACTAATTATGTTAAACTTTACACATAAATAGAAATTCCTAAATCATCATTAAAGTTAAAACTAAAAGTTTGTTAATAATTCATGTAGATAACAAACATGTTTGGTAGTTTGACCTTAACGTAATACTTAAATTTTTGTTTAAAAACCTAAAGCAAAATTTTATATGTAAAAAAAATAGTACACCAAAGATAGCATCAAAACGGTGCTACCGGTTGCTACATTAAAAAGTAGCAACATTTAAATGGGTTAAGCTCAATTGGAGGTTTCCAAATTACCTTTAATGTTAAAACTAAGGTTTTGTTAAGTTATCATTTATATATAAACATATTTCATAGTTTTTACATTAAACCAGAAGTTAAAAGTGTTTTTTTTTAAAAACCTACAGCCTCAGTACACTTAATTAGGGACAGGAACAAGACCAAATACCTGTCTCTGCGTCAGGCGTAGGCTCATATATAAACATATTTCATAGTTTTACATTAAACCAGTAGTTAAAAGTCTTGTTTAAAAACGTAAAGCCTAAATACACTTAATGATGGACAGGAACGGTGCCAAGTACTTGTCTCTGAGTCAGCAGAGGCTCATATGTAAACATATTTTGTACTTTAACATTAAACCTGTAGTTAAAAGTGTTGTTTTGTACTTTAACATTAAACCCGTAGTTAAAAGTGTTGTTTAAAAACTTTAAGCAAAATTTGACAAGGAAGAAATAGTACACCAAAGGTAGCACCAAAACGGTGCTACCTTTAATTAGCAACATTTAAATGTTTTAAGCTCAATTAAAAGTTCCCAAATTACCTTCAATGTAAAAACTAAGGTTTTGTTACGTTATCATGTATATATAAACATATTTTGTAGTTTTACATTAAACTAGTAGTTAAAAGTCTTGTTTAAAAACGTAAAGCCTCAGTACACTTAATGATGGACAGGAACGGGGGCCAAGTACTTGTCTCCAAGTCAGCAGAGGGTCATATATAAACATATTTCGTACTTTAACATTAAACACTTAGTTAAAAGTGTTGTTTAAAAACTTTAAGCAAAATTGACAAGGAATAAATAGTACACCAAAGGTAGCACCAAAACGGTGCTACCTTTAATTAGCAACATTTAAATAGGTTAAGCAACATTTAAATAGGTTAAGCCCAATTGGAAGTTTCCAAATTACCTTTAATGTTAAAAACTAAGGTTTTGTTAAGTTATCATGTATATAAACATATTTTGTAGTTTTACATTAAACCAGTAGTTAAAAGTCTTGTTTAAAAACATAAAGCCTAAGTACACTTAATGATGGAGAGTAACGGGGCCAAGTACTTGTCTCTGAGTGAGCAATTAGAAGTTTCCAAATACGGTTTAATGTTAAAACTAAGGTTTGGTTAAGAATTCATATATATATAAACATATTTCGTAGTTTTACATTAAACCGGTAGTTAAAATTGATGTTTAAAAACCTAAAGCAAAATTGGATATGTAAAAATAGTACACCAAAGGTAGCACCAAAACGGTGCTACCTTTAATTCGCAACATTTAAATGGTTTAAGCTCAATTAGAAGTTTCCAAATTACCTTTAATATTAAAACTAAGGTTTTGTTAAGATTTCATGTATATAAACATATTTCGTAGTTTTACATTAAACCAGTAGTTAAAAGTGTTGTTTAAAACCTAAAGTCTCAGTACACTTAATAATGGGTAGAAACGGGGCCAAGTACCTGTCTCTGCGTCAAGCAGAGGCCCATATATTTTGTGACATGTAAAAATAGTACACCAAAGGTAGCACCAAAACGGTGCTACCTTAAAGTAGCAACATTTAAATGGGTTAAGCTCAATTAGAAGTTTTCTAATGACCATTAATGTTAAAACAATAGTGAACTTTCTGTTCGCACCATGTGCTTTTTTTTAACCTTAAAAGTAATTCTAACCTTTAATTCCTAAACACCTTAGCAACTAGAGAAAAAAAGATGAACCAAACTCGCTTCATAGGTACCTCAGTGGTAGACTGGTAGCAGTAGTTAAAAGTGTTGTTTAAAAGCCTAAAGCAAAAATTGGACATGTAAAATAGTACACCATAGGTAGCACCAAAACGGTGCTACCTAAAAGTAGCAACATTTAAATGGCTTATCTCAATTAGAAGTTTCCTAATAACATTTAATGTTAAAACTAAGGTTTTGTTAATAATTCATATATATAAACATATTTTATAGTTTTACATTAAACCGGTAATTAAAAGTGTTGTTTAAAAAACATAAAGCAAAATTGGACATGTAGAAAATAGTACATGAAAGGTAGCACCAAAACGGTGCTACCTTTAAGTAGCAACATTTAAATGGGTTAAGTTAAATTATAAGTTTGAAGACACAAATTTGTGGTAACAATTTACCACTACTATTTTAACTTGTACTGGGAGTAACAATTTCACACTACTGGCTTGGCACCTACATTTAAATGGGTTAATTTAAATTAGAAGTTTGAATACAGAAATTTGTGGTAACAATTTACCACTACTATTTTAACTTGTACTGGGAGTAACAATTTCACACTACTGGCTTGGCACCTACATTTAAATGGGTTAAGTTAAATTAGAAGTTTGAAGACACAAATTTGTGTTTGTGGTAACAATTTACCACTACTATTTTAACTTGTACTGGGAGTAACAATTTCACACTACTGGCTTGGCACCTACATTTAAATGGGTTAAGTTACATTAGAAGTTTAAAGACACAAATTTGTGTTTGTGGTAACAATTTACCACTACTATTTTAACTTGTACTGGAAGTAACAATTTCACACTACTAGCTTGGCACCTCCCCCTCCCCCTCCCCCTCCCCCTCCCCCCCCCTCGGGTGCAGTTTTCGTCCGGAGCAAAAAATTTTTGGTCAAGGTCAAAAAATTTTCGAAAAAAAAAAATTTTTTTTGGGGGGGGGGCGCGCAGTTTTCGTCCGGAGCAAAAAATTTTTGGTCAAGGTCAAAAAATTTTTCAAAAAAAAATTTCGGGGGGGGGGCGCAGTTTTCGTCCGGAGCAAAAAATTTTTGGTCAAGGTCAAAAAATTTAAAAAAAAAAATTCGGGGGGGGGGGCTCACTTCTCGTCTGCCGCCGAGGGGGGGGGCTTCACCTACCCTTAGGACTTTAACTCTTGGATACCTGCTACCCTTACTCATGTGTGAACATAAAATAAAATTTGGTTATACCACAGTTTGGACAGCCAACACTTAGCCGCATCTCGCTCTAAGTCCTGAGCAGTCCCAGAACTCAGGCAAAAATCCGCCTAAGTCATGACTGACCTACATAACATGTGGAACAAAAATATTTTATTTTATTCACACATGAATATGGGTCAAGGTCGTTCAAGAATTAAAAAAGAAATCCCCCCGATGCCTAAGACCGCCGGCGGCCAGAGGCATCGGGGGGATCTCAACATTTAAGGGGAGGTGATTAAATAAAAAATTATTTATTTAATTTTGAGTTTCCTTAAGGGAAACATGCTACAATAATTTGGAAAAGGCCATGCTAACCATGACCGAGGATCCCGTCTTAACCCGTAGGTACTGACTTTTGCCTAGCACACCGGTCAGTGTCAGGATCCGACGCCTCGTGCTAAAGGATGCCAACCACCCATCTAGAGTGATGAGGTCCAGTAGCGCCCCTGACCGAAAGAGGCCTAAGGGTGGATCCCCAGGGGCCTACCCCCGGGCTCGTTAGGCGCCATGCTATTGTTGGTAACAAATAATTCTTGAGGTTCTGAACCTCTAAAAATTTTTATTTTACAGAGACTGTTAAGTCTCAAAAGCGTAACACTTAAGCTGCCAATTTACGGAGGAGTACCTCCAAGATGCGAATTTAGAAAAATTTCTACTTGGGGACAACCTGTGAAGATTAGTACAAAGAAATATTTTTCAACACACAACACTTAGACTAAATAAATCCAACACCAAGACCTAGCAGAAGCAGCAAGCGCAAAATAAAATATTTCTTAACACTACACATGCCATGCCTTAGACTAAAAGAATTCCCAATATAATGCGGCGCCAACATTACATTGCGAATCCTGTAGGGCAGAGCTTCAACCACTCAGCTGAAGTGTTTGAAACCAACTGCGAGGAAGCAAAGCCTCAGAGAACCGAAGCTGAGCCGGTCAGGAGTGGGGGGAACCGGATCTGGTTACGTAAACAGCCAGACCTCGACACTTACTTGTTTGCGGCATTGGACAATCTCCAAGAGCCACACCTGAATACATTACTAACCGGATCTCATTATACAACACGTGTCAAGGTATGGCAACGCCTCGGGCTATGCCACCTCCTCCTCCCCGGGGGGGGGGCTCACTTCTCGTCCGGAGCCGAGGGGGGGGGAGGGGGAGGGGTCTTGGGACTTAGAATATTTTCAGTCCAAGTCAGGTGTACTATAGAATAATATTTTAGCTTGCCGGATTCAGCACAGCCGGCAGAGACGGTTACATAATGCTTATATAACAGACTGGTTTATTTGTCAGCTGGCCAACTGTAGCTCAACAGAAGGTAAGTCAGTTTATTGAAAGCCAACAAACACGCCACACCTCGCCACCGCTCGACTTTTCTGTGAGTAAATTTTTATTTTTCCTTCTTATTAAACTTAGCAAAACAGAACCTAGCCTGTTTTGCACAAAATTAATTTTTGTTACACTGCTACAATTACGTTTACTTAACAAATTATTTTCCACTCATTATTTAATATTTTATTCCTTACTTGTTAAGACTTAGAAACTGAAATGTTGGAAGACTGTTTGATACAAAATTAATTTTTATTTAGCTATACAGGTCTCCTAATATTTTCATACACTTGTATTTTGCAGGTGTGGCTAAATATTTTTCGCTCACAATTTAATTTTATTCCACACAAGTGGATTTTGAACTTTACTACAAAACTGATCCATACCCGTCTCCTACAAAATTATTTTTCATTTGGCTCTACCTCTTTTAGTCTTACATTAAATATTTCTTGGAGTTAAATTTTACACAAGTCTCTCGGTTAATTTTTCTGCACAGTACGTGTTACTCCTTGGACAGTTCCCAGCAAACTGTTTCTACACTTGTCAACAACAGTCTGCATTACCCCCTCCACTACTCATTCCCCCACTATAGCCCTGTTCCCCCACTACTTCCAGCTAAGGTACAACACTGGACTAAGTGTTTCAGTTTTATCCAAACCTTACTGTGAGACACATCTATGGCTGAAACTTTGCGAGAAAAATTATTAAGAGTAAAATTTTTGCTGGCCAAGCAAAATAATTCTGTTAAGGTGTCCAAGACTTCCACTTTAACAAAAATGAAACGTTGCTTCAAAAATAATCCAAAATTTTACTCAAGGGACACAAATATCACTATGGATGATAAAATGTTTCAGAAACTTTTAGACGAGCTAACTTTTGCCAGTAAGGTTACGTTGGTGACTCCAATTCCCAACCAAGTTCCAACATCACCTGAGAAAGAATAAAAAATAGATATTTCTCAGGAAATATTTCCAATCCGAGTTACGGAGATCCGGTAAAGGACCGGCTGGGACGAGTTGTTTGTAAAAAATTAAATTTTTCTTCCTTCTGACCACTTTACCCCCACCACCTCCTTATCCCCACCACTGAGCCGGGTACCTGGGTAACCACCTGCGCCCAAGTCAGTACGTCTTCGGACGCGGTGCTGTTCAGGTCGCGTGTCGTTTGTCGCACTGTCGGGTGTTTGAAGAAATTATTCTTCGGCTCTCAGTCTCTCGGTGGGTAAGTAAAATAAAAAAATTATTTTTTTTTTCAAGTGGGGGTGCTGGGACGGG
This sequence comes from Neoaliturus tenellus, assembly GCA_030545055.2. Taxonomy (NCBI): domain Eukaryota; kingdom Metazoa; phylum Arthropoda; class Insecta; order Hemiptera; family Cicadellidae; genus Neoaliturus; species Neoaliturus tenellus. The sequence goes on from JAQYXR010000710.1 coordinate 39,030, forward strand.
TCAATGACCCCTGACGGATATATTAGGTCTAGAGTCTGATCGCTAGGGAATAAAAAAAATATTTTTTTGCACTTTTGTGATTCCTCGAGAAATTTCAATTTCTCAGCAAAATTTGAGGAATCGCAAAAGTGCAAAAAAAATTTTTTTTTGTATTCTTGCGTGACCTTGACCTAATTAACGTCAGTGACGTCATCATGATGACGTCAGCGGTAATGACGTCACCATGACGTCATTTATGTGACGTCATGTGACGTCATATGACATCATTAGTGACGTCATTCGTGACGTCATTGATGACGTCATCACTGCTGACGTCATCGTGATGACGTCATGTCCCAGGTGTGCCCTTTTTGCACTACTTTCATGCATTTATCCATCTCTTTCAGTTTTCAAGTTATTTATTGGCAAAATAAATCTGTGATCAATTGTCGTCCATGTTTTAGTCATTATTTTTCCAGCTCATGTCCCTGTTGTTTGGCCATTCATGTATCACACTTCTTGTAATAACATGTTAACATGTTATATGTACTAATTAGTTGAATTGTAGTTTAAACTGTTAATTATTGTATTTAAAAGTAGTTAGTGTAAAGTGCTTTGTATATGTATTTTGCAAAAATGGTGTTTACCGTTGAGAGATAATAAATAAATGAGTTGCTTGATACAATGTTTTTGTGTGAGGTACGAGAAAAGTATGTATTTTGTAAAAACGGTGTTTGCCGTTATGAGGTAATAAGTAATGTGTTGCTCGATACATTGTCTTTGTAAGTGCGGTACGAGAAAACTATTTAGTAGTTAAGAGACTTTGTATAGAATATCTTGAATATAATTTTTCCTGAAGTTAACAATGACTGGATTAAATCTGCAGAATTAGAAGGTCGTCTTATATTAAGTTTGAATGATGTTTTTTAGAATTATTTGCATTTGTAATAGAAAATTTTAAGAGTTTACGATCAAGTAGCTGGTTATGGTAGACGGCAATGTAATGGGCCCTTGATGCTACCTTGTGGGCCACGACCGTGTGTCTGCCGCGTGTGACGGGATTATTGCTCGTACGCAGGGTCACGTTCATGATCGGTGGTGGAGGTGTGCTGCGGCTAGGTAGCAGCGGTATAAATAGTAAAGGTCTGGGCGTGATGGGATATGGTGGTTATAAAGTGTGTTGGATGAAGGATTAGGAACGATTTTCTTTGTTTAATACGTAATTTGATCGACTAAAGAGCTTTAAAACTTTAGCAAAGTTTACCTAAGGTTGGAATAAGAGGTTCCAGCTCTGAACCATTTTGTGTTTTTACTTTCTATTTCATAATGTATAGGGCCTATCCTGTTATAATTTACGTAGGTACTATATTGAGTACTATCATTGAAAATCTTTTGGCAATAAGCGAATAGTTCACTATTAACTTTCACTGTGTTCTTCAACTACAACTATAAGTTTCGACTTATGTATGCTTTTTATGCTATTGCTGGGCTGACTTTGAAAGCATTAGGGCTACTATATAGCAACGGGCTAGATTTGTCCTCATTACTGACAATTCCAATTACACCGTGCAAGTACCCTCAGCTAATTCATTGTAGGGTATGTAAATTGCGGTCAACCCTAAATGTACGTATCATTCTTCTAAAACGTAAAATCCAGCGCCCACAGGGCTAGGATCTCGGGCCACTTTTATTCGCTTCAATTTAGTTCCCAATTCCAAGTCGAGCTCTTGCCGAAACCAGAGTTCCAAAACAGATTAAACTCTCGCCTCCAATCAGGTGGTGGTCAGCCTTTGTTCCTGCCAGCTACCGACCGTGTACGTGACCCCATCTGCTACCGCTGCAGCCACCACCGGATACCAAATTACCACTGGGAGCTCCAGCACAATCTTTTGTTCGCGCTACTGAAATTTTCCACACGCAGCGCTTCTTGGCCCACGGGGCGTCACGCCGTCACGATCGCCCCGCTGCTGGACCGTCGTTATTGCTTTGAAAATACGAAGTGGATGTGTAATGAACCTTTCCCACGGATTCTCAGATCTTGGCCAAGTGAGCAATTAATATTTTGACTTGAGTTTGCGAAGTTATGTGTAGTTAGATTTGAAAGTGTTTAAGAGTGTCAAGTAGAGCAAGTAAATTGATTTAATGGCTTAATACCCTTACTGCTCCTACCTTTCTCGTCGCTGACCTTTTGGTGAAGAGAATAGAATACTTAGAGTGTTTACGTGTTTAATCGCTTTCAACCCTTTATTAATACTGTAACCATGGTTTCAACGCCGTTATGAAAATATTATTAAAAGTTTCAGTCCAAAGGTTAAAACCTGAGATTAATTTTTCTAAAAGTTCAAGCAAAACTTTCAAATAACATTTCTAATAATCAACTTTGGAGATGTTTTATGTCTTCTCATCTCGTGGCCACCTCTGAGCGCTCAGGTGTTTCCCCTAATGAACGCTAGATGGCCGCTCCATCACTGACACCGGATAAACTCGTGGTAATGAATTAGTCGCGGGTCATATTTCTTCCCCCCTCCATCCCTCCCCACGGCCCCGCGGGCCTGTCAGGAGTTCAACTCTGACCTCATATGTCACTCGATGGCGTCACATTTAGGCGCATTTGTCTTTACACTGATTACTCACCTTTACATTCCTATGTCAGCGGTCTGGGTATGACCGGACAGGCTTCGTGAAAGGTACGTAGTCACAAGTAAAAATATTTTTTTTCTTTTTAAATTCTTTTTATTTTGCTAAGTAAAATAATTCATAAACAGTTTCAACCACATCATAAAAAATGGAACAAAAAATATTCAACGTGTAGGCCCTATTCTTTATAATATTTAATATATTATTTTACTTTTACTGTTAAAAAATGCCTTACCTAAACGATTCTAAAAGTAGGCTACAATTAATATTTTAATGAAAAATCTAGCAAAAAGAAACAATTGGTAACAACTGGCAGAGTGTGAGCTGCAAATTAATGTAATGTGCAATTAAGCTCCTTTGGAAGCCGTTATTAGATATTATAACTATTTTTACCATGGTAACGAAAATTTTATTATTTTATATGAAAAATATTATAGTCTTTTCTGTATACATTTAATACTAGGAGTACGCTTATTCTGCGCGTATGGGGATGAACGGACAATAAAGATAAGGCATTTAACTAAATTTAAGAATAAAAAACAAATAAAACACAACTAAATCCCCACACATTCTAAAATTTAGGCCTACTTTATAAGTTCTTGTACTCTTTCATTAAACCTTGGAAGTAGTTTATAAAAATAAATAGCTTTATATTTCTGGGAGTAAGAAGAAGGGTTCTAAAATTTTTGCATTTCTGTTACGTCCATTTGATCCCACTTTGTGGTGGTTAAAAAAAAACTGATATAATTCATAATTCGAAAATTCACTTGCCTTACATACCTCCATTACATACATGCAATACATTGTTTTCAAATACTTTTAGTTAAATGGATTTCTATCGTATAATATAAATTTTTTTATATATACCACTTTATGTGTTGGGTCCTAACATTTTTGCAACGTTACAATTAACTTGGTTTATTATAATTATTTAAAAGATCAGTACAAATCAGCTAGCTTGCTCCACGTAGTCTACTAAAAAAAAGGCATTTATTTTTATTATAACTGTGTCCTTACCCCCATATTGGGTGATTCACGACGAAGTGCAGAAATTTCGGGAGCTGATTCAAAACATGAAAATAAAACAAAAAGTCATGTCAACATATGTCCTAAAATCCTCCGTTTAGCCGCTAGCCGCCATTTTGTTTTATACATGTAATCATTTTTCAATGTATCTAGTTGATCATTTTATTTCCATAACGGATTGATGGATTTACTTCATATTTGGCGTGAACCTTAATTACAACAATGTTAGTTTTCAGAAAAAAATTATTATTTCCTTAAGTGTATTTTTAAAATGACGGCCATTTAAAACTTATTTGTAGAAACCTAACATTTCTCAAAACGGAAAGTTTCATAAAAGACCAAAAAATTGACAAATTAAATCATTTAAACAATGATACCAAGTTTGTAAAGATCTGACAATAAATAAGGGATTTATTGTGATTTCCCTGTAGCTAAATATCGATTTTGCATTACAATCAATACAAATTGAATAAAATTTCTTTTAAAAAGCTCAATAACTCTGTTATTTGCTGTCAGATCTTCACAAACTTGTTATCATTGCTTAGATAATTTAATTTATCATTGGTTAGATGATTTAATTTGTCAACTTTTTTGCCTTATTTAAAATTTGGTTGGAATTTGCCATTTTTGTGAAATTTGAGTTCAAAATTTTAAAATGGCCGCCATTTTGAAAATACACATGGGAAAATAATAATTTTTTTTCTGACAACAAATTGATGTGATATGTGTCACCAAATATGAAGTAAATCCATTGATCCGTTACGGAAATAAAAATGATTACGTGTAAAAACAAAATGGCGGCTAACGGCTAAAGAAAGATTTTCAGACATATGACATGACCTTTTTGCTTATTTTTATGTGTAGAATTAGCTCCCAAAATTTCTGCACTTCGTCTTGAATCACTCTGTAAAATGGCTAATTATTTTTTTTTATACAAAAATATGATAAGGCTATTTTGAGAAAACTATAATAATTAAGAGTCATATATGTTTGTCATAGCCTACTACACAAGAGAACAATTCAAGTATGTCCACAAACTTACCAAAATTATTTAGTTCAGCTTAAAGATGTCAATCTTTTGCTGCTTGTGAGTGGTTTCAGGTCATTAATAAAACATCCTCAGTCACTAAATCACAATCTTTTATAATTTATCTATATTTATGTCCACCTGCAGTTGTTAAGCATGCACTGTAGTGTCAATATTATTACTTAATACATAAACCAATTAGGGAACAGAAGTTAAGTGAACTCAAATGTGTCCTGGGCCGATTCGTGTTCAATTCTTGGGTCCTCTCACGTTGTTTGATTCGTGCGATGAAGCACTGGCGATGCGAACCATGGCGAACTGAGTCGAGCACACCCAGTACACTATTGTGCTACACCCTGCTTGCCTTGATTCAGTAGTCCTAATATTGTATCCAGGTAATATGGAATAATTCAAGGTGTAAGATTGTGATATAAAGCAAATCAAGTATATATTTGTATTGTATCCAAAACGCTGGAAATCTAAAGAAATGCATGTATTGCAAGGTTATTTTGTAATTATTTATAGTCCCACAGATATGTAGTAATTATTGAAAAATTGTGCATTTGATTATGTATAGAGATTTAAAATTTGGGACACTAATTCTACAATACAAAAGCTTAAATTTAGAGAAGAGGCAATCTTAGATTTTGCATATGAGGTTTCAACTGGCGTTTTCCCATTTTTTACTATAAAGTTTCTTCATTACCTACATGAATTTGATTTACAAGTCTTGCTGGAGCTAGGCCTAAAAAATAAAAAATGTAGAATTTTTAAGTGTTATGTTGTCTTTAATTAATGCAGAGACAATTCAAAAGAAAATCTGATACGATATATCAATATTCTATATGATGTGATATAAATCAAATCGATTGTATTGTTCTATAGTATTTTAGGCTCAATACAAACAAAAATTGATCAATGTATTTCTTTGTATCACATTTCGATATATCGGACCACATCAGATTTTTATTTTCTCCGCAACAACTCAAGATAATTTAATGGTAATTGATAGTTAAATTGTTTATTTTATGTGTTCTTGCAAAATACTTAACTCACAATTATATAATATTTATAATTTTTAATAACAATTATATAATTTTTAAATTAAATGGTGAAAAATTGGAAAACCCTTTTGATTGAAAATCGAAGCTGGCCTTCTATCTAAATTAACGCCTTTGTTCATGAGGTATGTGTATTCAAAATTTGAGATCTCTATCATGAAACGCACAATCGGTCCATATAACTGCCAGACTATTAATCTTTAAACGCATAGAACACCTACATTCAGGGTTGCCACAGAATTTTTGAGGCCATTTTTCCTGACTTTTCCTGACTTTTACTGACCAATCTGAGAGATTTTTCCTGACTTTTTCAACCGCGGGGTTTTACAAATAAAGACTCGTTTTTTGTTTTTAGTAAATTTCCTTTGGAATATTTTTTTAATGCAATCTCCTACATTCCTTTAGTTGCCCATCGCTAAAATATTTATTGAAATCCCCCGTCACAGCAAAATTCTCAGCGAATTTCTAATGGGTTTAGTTAATTAACTAAAGAAAATAACAATTTTTATTTACATATAGCATTCATTAAGCTTATTGAGATTTTTATTGGGAAATGTTAAAAAGAAGCAATATGTACCAAGTTTTATTGGTTTCCCATAAAAAATAAAATGGAAAACTTGTTTTTTTTAATTTTTTCCTTAACCAGAAAAAGCTAAGTAAATGATTTTTTTCCAATAATAAAAAACTGCTTAAAATTATATTTGAAATTAATTTCTTTATAAAAAAACTTATTTTATTTTGGAGCACTGATTTCATGGAAACATTATGAAAGCAAAATACCCCCGTTGCAGCATACCTGCGTACTCAGCGAATTTTCAATGGCATTCAATTTTTTTTAACTTCCCCCATAAACACTATGAGAACGAGGATGTAGGTTTGCTGCCTTAGGGTTATTGCAAGTAGATATAGGAAAATTCCCAGTGCATGTAACCATATAAAAACTATCGGTTAGTTTTTCTATGATGTAACTAAATTGCATCAAATTCTGATATTTTTAATTTTCCCATATATCCCATAGGGGTCTTGGGGTTGAGTAGGTAGGTTTTCCGCCATATAGGTGCTGTAAGTAAATATAAGTTACACCCTACCTAGTGAATGGACATATCAAATTTGATCAAGTTATGTCAACAAATAAGTAAGATATAGGATTTTGTTAATTCCCCATAAGAATAACATTTTTGGATTTTCTCCATAACCTGTTAAGCCATGTTAAAAATTCATAATAATAATTTTTTGTTTTTTAGGCTCTTTTAAATAGTTTTGGTGAAAATTATTGAATTTTTAAAACTTATGTCCAAAAATACCAAAAACCCATTTTTGAGCCTTTTGAAACCTCATAAAACCCTGTTCGCATAACCGGATAATGCTGGTTTGCAATTAAAATTATTCGCTGGTTAAAATTATTTTTCAATAAAATTTGGTGCATACCTTTATTAGATGTGAGTAACTAATATTTGCTCAAAACCCCCCATGGAAAGACGCCTACATATTAAATCCAATAACGTTTTAATAGAAAACGAGTCGTTGCTAGTAGATACTCGACGAATACATCTCCAGTCTAAAGCTAGGCAGATGGTATGAAACTAGTATAAACTGAAAATAACATACAATCACATAATTAAATAAACTAATTGTCACTCCCTGAAACTCCGAATAAAAACTGCATGTTAATAAACACCATCCCATTTCCTAAGTCATCGATGTATTTGAATTTGAAAGTTAACTGAAAAGTAAACAGAAAAACTAAATTAATTCAATTGACAGAAGGGAGACAGGTTTGTTTTTATGAAGACAGCTGTTTGTTTCATGAAATGAACCATATGTTATAGGTAAACTTACTAAATTTTGTCTTATATTTAATATACATGGAAACTTCAAAGTCCAATGGAGCGAAGCACATTTAACTGAGGGTGACAAAAATTATTCAATGACGTCTACAGAGAATTCCATTTATTTGACACCTCAATCATCAAAATCGGTTCAAAAATAAGGGAGTTTTGCTGCTCACAAGAAATTCCTTGCGGAATTAGTTAGATAGATAGGCTAACTGTATAGTGGGAGAAACAATAGCGAGAAGTGTTTGAACATAATCAGCTGATAAATTGACTTTCAGCATTTGTTTAATGCCACCTAGTAGCAGGTGTTGATTCGTCATATTAATGTTTAAGCTACATTTGAGGATTTAGCGTACAACCCCCATTGTACACTTGGAAAATGTTAACATCTTCATGTTGTTTATCCGATTGTAAGGAATTTAACATTCTTTAGGAAAACTTCCAAATGTCAGGAAGTTTTTAAGATCAATATTTGTGTATTTTAGCTCTCGCTATGATACCTTTAAAGTAATCTCCGCCATATTGAAAAATGTATGGAAAAATAGAAGTATTTACGACAAAACTAATAATTTATTATGCTAAAGTGTTTAAAAGAAGAAACTAAGGCATTCTTACGCTAGGCCTTTTTAGTTTATTAGGAAATTTACAGAGATAATGGATAAGAAATTTAGCCCCATGTTATTATTATGGAAAAAAATAAAAATTCTACCTCCATTATCTCCCAAACAATTAGGATTAGAAGTTGTAAAGTTGTCTTAGAATTATGTGTAGAATAAAAAATACCATAAAAAATGGGGGTTCGTATTTAAAATTAATGACTTCCGGTCTGGGTAGGTTACTTCTAGTACACTCTGTACATTGAAACTATCATCAATGGATAGAGCGCAACCGGTTTACCAATAATGGCATAATTTGATTTTATGAATAATTAATTGGGTTAATTTTAAAATGGGTGTACGGGTGGTCTGGGACACCCGGTATTATAGTTCCTCGACATATAGGTGTAGCGTTGGAAGGGGGTTGTGCCTCAACTTTTAGAAAAGTTTTAGCAAATGGGGTAAAACTAACTTGAATACTGATAGTACTTCATGCCCTTCAATCCCTAAAAATGTACGTCACACTACACCTATTGATAAATTTTTATACATGATATTTAACTGGCAAAGGCGTAGCAAGGTGGAAGGAGGGAGTTTTGATGGGGCTTCAGCTTTCCTCGAAATCCTTAAAATTGACCTTCTCATATAGGAATTTTACATCCTTATGACGGTTGTGGTGAGGTGAATTTCATCACATTATCAAGAAGTTGACGATAATATGAGTTGATTGTTGGCAATAATATTAATATTAATGAATAGAAATTACGGGGTGAGATGAGTCTCAGACTGAGATAACAGATCTTGTTGATCATTCTATAATTTCCTAGGAAAAAAATGTTGTACCCTATACATGTATAGATAACATTAAAATTTATATTGAAATTTGTAAGTAAATGCAAAACAATGACAAATTAACAAACAGCTTTGTCCACCACCAATTAAAATGGGTCTGTGTGAATGGTCGAGATTTTGTGTTGACCAATTTTTTGTCGGCCGATAGTTATCGGTGTATGTGGAAGAGACCTTAAAATGAAATTGTTTTTGTGACATTGGAAGCGGAGGCCGGTTAAGAGGAAGCCTAATGTATTTATATTTTCTGATCCAGTTCAAAGAATATTCTTTCCATATAATTAAGTTATTGAGGAAAATATTCTTTGAACTGGATCTGATAGGGTCAAATATAAATACATCAGAATTTCTTTTAACTGGCTTTAATAGGCCTTCTATGTCATTAAAAGAAATTTTTGTAACCAAGTAGACCTAAATCCATTATTATAATAGGCCTCTAGTCCAGGGTCAAATGGTTGGTTGCCAAGTAATCCAGCTGCAGCACTCCGGGAATTGAACAATTAATTAGACATGGACATTTCCCATCTAGCCGACATGTGTCAACTGGTTTTCATGTTCTCTATCACTAAAATATCCCAATTCAATTGCCAATTTCATGACGACGCAGTACTAAATGTACTGTTTTGGATAGTGATCTTTCTGCTCATTTTGCCCTGTTCCTCAATGTCACACCCTCAATGTTACAGTCAACAGACCATTCCTCCATCATAGGGTCCAATTTCCGCCCTATCACCTTTTGTGAGAGCCAATTTTAGGTTAAAACTTTAAATCAGTGATATCATCCATTAAATGTATTTTCATTGCTAGCAGCGGTTTATCTGTTGTCTCAACTTCATTCAATTCCAGACCTTTGACAAAGGCTATTGCAATACGGTGTATGAACCTCGATAGTTCGACACTTTGTGGACTTAGAAAGTGGTGAACTATCGAAAATTCAAAACTATAGGGAGTTTGTGGGATGTTAATATAGGGAGCATAAAAATCTGTTGAATTTAAGAAACACTAAATAAATATTAAAAAAACATGACTTAATTAAACTATAATAGGACTATAGCCAAAATTAAAATCATTCACCATTTTGTTTACATTTTGAAAGTCCCCAACATTGACATTAAATCAATTGTAATGACATGCTAAGTTGTCATTTATACCTTTACAAGTTGACTTGTCGAACTATTTATAAGGAGTGTCGAACTACCGAGAGTTGAACTATCAAGGTTCCTCCAACTCTCAAGATAAATTTTTGTGATATCTTTTTAAGCACTTTTTATTATACGTTTTCTGATTTTTAGCAATAGCGCCAAAACAATAGGTATATTTAGTGAACCCATATACAATTAGTCTTCAGTTTTGGTCCTACTGCTCTTTGCTCTAAGTTCCTTTTAAACATCAAAACAAATTTTCATGTTTTTTTTTATATTGAGTTTTTATTTTTAAGTTGAGGTCCAGTGACTGAGTGGTTTTTACCGTATACATTTTGTTTAGACTTTTATGTAGGCTAGAAGAAGAAAATAACTATTACAATTATACTTCTACCGATCCAATCGAAATTAGGGCTGAACCTTAATTGGTTTGGCTAATTTTAAAAATAGACGGAACTTTCAAATAATGACAGTTAGAGAATAGCTTACTCCTGCAGTTTACTCAAACAGGGTGTACAAACTCAATGACAATCGATTGCATTAAATAGGCTAGTAGAAAATACTCCTAGAACATGGTTGGCCTAAATAACTTTCAAAAAAAGGAACAAACCACAGAAAAGCGAACGCAACAGTGATGAATCATAGCCAATAATCATAAATATTCTGGAAAATCAACAATCAGGATTCCCTCACTTTTAAGAATCCAGGAACAGTCGGTTTTTATTGAATTTTTTTAGTGTTTTTTGTTACAAAAGGTTTTAAATATGGTAGATTTACAAAATAGCAGGACTTTCCTGTCCACACAATAAGCATTGGATAAAATATTATCGGACGGAACTAAACAAAATATGTGCATAGCTCCCTCTAACCTAACCGATCCTAAATGCTTTTCAGGCCTACAAAATGAGTGACAAAACGTTAAAGGCAGTTTGTAACCAACTAAATAAGGAATATTTTTTCTAAATGTAGTGTTGTTTACTACTTATTATTGCATAGGCCATAGAAAACTGTAATTTGACATATTTAAACGTACTTCAGTTAACCAGCCAATTCGTTATCCAGTCGGGGTGTGGTCCTGAAGTGGCCGTTTAAGTGAGGGTCCACTGTACTGTAAATCAAGTTCCTATATAGTATAGTTTGGTTATTTGGAGGGCTCGACAATACTAGTAACCCTCAATTTTAATACCTTGTAAAAAATAAAACGGTTGGGCCAAGCATGAGTTTTAAGTACAACCATGATGTATTAGTGGTGGGCTACACTTCCGTATACGCCCAGTGGAAATATCAATGAACCCGATATTTTATGGAAATAAAAAAATCAAATTGTAAAAGAGTATCATTGTAAGTATCAAATGAAAAATATTGATTCCATAAGAATATTTATATTGAGGATTACCGACTTTTTTTTAAAATGTGACTTCATAAACAAAACCATTTAACCTGATCCAAAATAAAATAATTGAAATAATTGAATACAAATCATGATAACAGCATAGATGACAACTTAACTGAAAACGTTTCCTAAATAACAAATACAATCATTGTGGGCTTAGCGGTAACTAATTTTTCCTATTATTTATATTTTTTATTTTCAAATTTATACATTCAACATCAAGTATAATGTAACATGACTTAAATTTAAAAAATGAAAAACCTAATCATACAGTAAGTTATAAACTAAAAAATTTAACAAAATAAAATATAGACCACCTGACTAAGCGTCAGATATGGCTCAATGTTGGAAGGTTAATGATACCAGGTAAACAGTTAAAATTTTCATTTATGAACTAATAATAAGAAATTTTACATCCTTGTAATTTCAGCATCCTCCGGAATCAAATTGTAACTAAGCACCGTTTGTAGTGTGGGTCTATGTGTATGGCTTTAAGAGTAGGTCGATTTTGTCGCAAAGTATGATAAAAGTACTTTTACAGTTACGGTACGGTATATAGTTTATATTTTTGTTAATGTTCCTGCCCTATTGACTAAGGAAAAAAGTACCATGCCATACCTATAGCCTATAATAGCCTACTTAATTTTGTTTGTTGCCTACTCTCACATTTACTTTCCTTTAAGCCTACATAGTTCTTCTTAGTGGAGTTTATCTTTACAATAGGTTAGATTAGTGTAAATTTTGTTGAGGTCAATCCATTTGATAGAATTTTGGATACCTAAACTTACTATACGGGCGAAACTTCATTATCCTACTCCACAGTTATGATTGATGTTAATAGGCCTATTTCAAATTTTCAATAATATTGCTATTTTATCGATGATACAAGTTACTACACGATACGAATGTGACTTTATTAACTGATTTAGTTTTGTTCTAAGATAATCAAAAATACCTTTTGACAATAAAACAAATATATTGCAAACAAGTACATATTTTGAACTAATGTAGCCTTTAACATTATCAAAGAACAATAAAAAATACACTAACTTAAGTTATTTAACCAAGCTTATTTTGTAGCCTAATTGTATCTTAATTGTGAGAAGATGCACACTTCATTAGATCTAAAATTGTGTCACACAAATGATGCCAAATATGAATTAGAGAGGTATTTTTCTCTTTTGTACTAAGGGAATTAGGCCTATGCATTTTAAAATTTTTAAAAAACCATTGATTTTGATAAACATCGCTGTCCATAAAAGTGACGGAGGTTTATGGTTAGATTATTATTACGGTTAGGTTTGATTATTATTACAATAATTTCAAATACTTCTTACCTACCTCAATATCGTTGTTGATTCGATTGTTTTCATCACACAATTTTAATCACAAACTCAAAATGTTAACAACTGTAATAAGGGTGGAGTAGCTTAACGAAGTTTTGTTTTTTAAGTTGATTCAATATTTATACCGATACCGATTTGATGCAATGAATATATTTTCATTTGACAGTTCCACCGGGTGTATACAGAAGTGTAGCCTAAAGGTGTGATAACACCAGAGGTTGACAACCTAAGTTGTCGACCTAAGTCATATAGCCTAGCCCTAGATATGCTACATAAGTCAACAACTAAGTTAACTCTTTTTAGTTCTTTGGCAAAAGTTAACATCTTTTGATTGTCTACCTACCTCTGGCTAAACACATTTTAAGGTAGGCCTAGCTACATATTTCTTGAGACAAACTTTTGGTCTAGGCTTAAGGTAGCATAGGCCTAGGCCTACCTATCTGTTATAGCCTGTCCTGTTGTAATAATTCTGTAATTGATGATGATGAAATGGGCCCTTAACAAGTATAATCAGACACTTCTAGGCCTAAGCCAACCAATAAATTATGCGATTATGCCCTATACAACAAATATAGCCTACCTAAAAGCCTACTCACTCTATAAATTAATATTAAGTTATATCACAAGACTTTTTGAAAAGCAGGAGGGGCCTAGGCCTATTGATATTTTGAAGAGTTACTCTGTAGTGCTAATCACAACTTCGTGTGGGGACATAAATTGAATTAATTTGAAAACTGGAGAGTAATTTGACTGATGCTTTGACATATTCATAAAATAATCTGAGGTAATTCTAGACCTACCATGAGTACAAAATTTGCATGGAACTCTGCACTCCTAAGTGAAAATGAAAATTGAGACCTAAAAAATTTACGTACAGTACAAAGGGGTGTCATGAATTTACTTATTCAACATATTATACAATTCAACTTATTCAAACGTTAAAAACTTATTATACGAACTGCCGAATTGGCGATGATACATAACTAACCTACACACACACACCCGCCACCATTGGTCGGGTTCACGTTACATCCACCGTAAAGCGGTTTGTTTACGTTTTGCTAATCACGTGACTAATTTCAGACATTTTATTTGTGGGATTGGTCACGTGATTAGCAAAACGTAAACAAACCGCTTTACGGTGGATGTAACGTGAACCCGACCATTGAGTAAGGACGTTATTAACATAACGTTAACGTATAGAGTGGACAAGCAATGTTAAAATTTGGAAACGCTAAATGACGAGATCGTCCGCTAGGGGCGCTACTAACTGGCTACCGATGCGATTTAATCGAAATCTTTCAACAATCGAAAGCTCGATTCGGTTCGAATTCTCTTCTGAGTTTTCAATGCTAATGAAGACTATCGAGTTGATGCGATATGTAGTCGACTCAATAGACCGAAAGCACAATCGATACTTGCCTCGAGACGGTAGAGTTCCCGGGTACCGTGGCGAGCGTTCCCTTCTTCCCTATCTGTTGTCCAACTCTATACGTTATGTTATTAACGTCCGTTTTTACTCAATGCCCGCCACCCACACCGACCAGACTGTAAATAAATACTGTAAACTGAACTTGACTCTTGTTTTGTTTTGACTGTTGTGTAGCCGCTGCCATCTCTATATTAATCGGACGGACATCTGACACACACTGTTTTATTTTTATTTTTTTATTTATTAGTGTTTTTATGTGTGAGTTTAAATTGTTAACAGCTTTTTTTGTAAAATTTTCTTTTTATAATGGTTTGTTAACATCAAATTTATCTTTGCAGTATTCATAACCTTTTTTAAAATATTTTTTAAATAACAAACTGTATTATACACTTTCGACAACAAAACAACAATGCCACCGTTTAACGTACCCTAAACAGCTAAACACCGCTTATTACGGCCTCCAATGCATTTCTTATGGGAAATTAAATTACGTCTCATTAATTTATTACTTAACAGAATAGCTTAAAAAAAGAAAGGGAATCTACAAATTACGCCTAAAATCTACTGTGAAAGTTTTAAGTCGATCTGAGGCTTCCTGCGAACGTAATCGTTGGACATTGAAATCGGGATTTATCACTACAGTGAGGTTGTCAACAGTCATGTATGAGGATTCTCTCCTCTTCGATCCGTTCATCCAATTATAGGAAAATCAAAATATAATTTTCCTACCACTGCATAGAAACAATCACATTGCCACAGCTGTAATCCTACGCAAAACAGTTCATTTCCGTTTTCCGGTCCTTTTCCGCTCTAGAGCGGTAATGGAACATTGGCGCACGCTAAATCAAGGTTATTTTAAATCTACAATAGGTTAGAACGGTAAAGAAGGTGACGTCACAACACAGACTAGTTTCTATTGGTCAGGAATCATATGACAATCACCATAATTATTACAAATTAATTGTAGTTGCTTTGCTCTGAATCAGCTGATTTCACGGTCAGTATTTCGATAACACTAACTTCCGGTTACACACCTATAGTTTCCCTGTCAAATATTGACGATCTAGGTTATGTTTACATTCATCACAACAGAAATATCAAACACAACCGAAATACATTTTATATACAATAAAACATTTAATCGGTTGTAATTATGGTGGTAGGAAAAATATTGTGTGTATTACGAGCACAAATAGTCATTGCCGCTCTCGAAATGTTTGGCCGCACTCAGCTGACGCTTCGTGCAGCCATCTACATTCTCGAGCGGCAATGACGTTATTTGCGCTCTTAATACACAAATAGCTATTTCCTACCACTGCATGGAAATAATCACATTGCCACAGCTGTAATCCTACGAAAAACAGTTCATTTCCGTTTTCCGGACCTTTTCCGCTCTAGAGCGGTAATGGAACATTGGCGCACGCTAAATCAAGGTTATTTTAAATCTACAATAGGTTAGAACGGTAAAGAAGGTGACGTCACAACACAGACTAGTTTCTATTGGTCAGAAACCACATGACAATCACCATAATTATTACAAATTAATTGTAGTTGCTTTGCTCTGAATCAGCTGATTTCACGGTCAGTATTTTGATAACACTATAGTCAGGGGCAATAGAACAGGCGTGTCAAGGTCAAATCTTCCAATAAGCCAGCTGATTTTTTTCTCATTTAACTACATGTTAATTAGCTTGACCTTCACCCGCCTGTTCTATTGACCCCGACTATAACTTCCGGTTACACACCTATGCAAGTGATTACGATTTATTACAGTTATTAAGTTAATGAAAGTTAATGAAGTTAAATTTAAAGTTGATATAATTGTGTACGTTTATTAAATACATTTAATCGGTTGTAATTATGGTGGTAGGAAAAATATTGTGTGTATTACGAGCACAAATAGTCATTGCCGCTCTCGAAATGTTTGGCCGCACTCAGCTGACGCTTCGTGCGGCCATCTACATTCTCGAGCGGCAATGACATTATTTGCGCTCTTAATACACAAATAGCTATTGACACAAGGTAATTGAAAATCTACATTAGGGGTTTGTATTTGCTGTGCAACATATGTTATCTTCGAACACATTTAAAAGGATTTCTTAGATAGATTTTTATATTTCTTAGGCCTACTTACCAATTAAAACTCGACTGAGGTAGATTCTATTCCTTTAAGGCTCAAACCGTCTAACTTTTATTTATTTTACAGAACAATAATATACCCTACATATTGTTCTGTAAAATAAATACATTACCATTTGTTATATCATATTTTAGTAGTCTTAAAACCTCCTTTACTTAAATATTTTTCTTCAATTCGAGCTTGGTTATAAAAAATATTTCCATAGATACCTTAGGAACTTCATCAATTTATATTTATCGCCAGTAACCACGAAATTTCCTATATAGTAGATTAGTACCAGGAGGACCGAGCGTTGCTCGGTGAAATATTAGTAAATTTAAATATCAGAACATAAACAGCTGTTACATTTCTTTTTGAAGTTCTGAATGTACTTCTTGTTTATATGTTGTTAATTCGTTGCCAACATGGCAACCCATAAGCCCAATGTTAAAATTTTGTAATTTTAAACTTTAATTTTTAGCAAAATTAGATTTTCCCTGGGGGCGAGACCCATCTCAATCGTATTTTTAAGGTAAAACTAAGTTTATTCCAAAATTTGAAGGAAATCGTCGGAGCCGTTTTTGAGATAATTGTGCAAGCAAGCAAACAAGCAAACAAGCAAACATTGCTCGTATAAGAGTATAGGATTTGTTCGTTTGTCTAGTTCTTTTTTATGTAAATGCATAGACTTCCAAACTGAACTTCAAAATAAATCCTGTTTTTTTCTATTACAGTACGACCAACATACAATTCAAACTTTAGGGGAGGAATTCAATCCCAGAAAATAAAGTATTGTCGTTTCTTCTCTGTGGAAACCTAAAAAATAACCTTGCCGACTACTAGTAGAAGTGTTGAAATAACGCCCACATTTCAAATAATTTAATTTTTTTACTAGATTACCCAACAAAGAAATGCGTGATCTAAAGTTCTCATTGGTAGACTTTACTCACTCTTCTAGTGCAGCCCAGCCGATGGCGATTGACATGAGAGTGACGGGAGGGGCGAGATAAGACAAGACGACGGACGGTTTGGCGTTTGGCGTATCTGACTCCGTCTGGACGTCAAACCAATCTGGCTTTTTGCTATTTCCGTATGGCTTTTAAAGCTTTCAGTCGAATAAACTAAACTATTCATCCATCACTGAAAAGGGGTTGAAACTACTTGGCGTTGGGGTGGTTTTCAAGCCATTTGGCAGTTCAACTGAGAAAGGGTTCCGGTCAAAATTACAATGTGAATGAGATAAATTGAGACGTTTAGTTGTTTTAGCCTTATATTTAGTTAAAGATGGCAAGATGGCAATGTTATATAATAATAATGAATAACTTGTTACTGTAAACCTCATGTAAATTGCGTTTTATATTTTATAACTATTTTTTGCGAGAACTCGACCGAGCATAATCCGTAAAGGACCTCATATAAAACTAAATATGACAAATAAATCAAGTTAATAATAAACTAGTCAAAATAGGCTTAATTTTAACTAAATCACAATTTTAAAAACAAGAGCCACTTAAATCAACACGTACGATAAATCGCTCCACAAATTAGGAAGTATATGGCAACTACAAAGACCAATTTTATTTCTTAACTCTCTCTCAGAATGAGAGTGCAAAACACAAATAAATGGCATGGTGACTTCATCGTATTTCTACGATTCAAATATTTCACAATCGCTCTGTTTAGCTCTTAGAATTTAATTCCCTCGACATTTGTTGATGTTGTTGTTACCGTTGCTCCATATAATGTGTGCTCTCCCCTTTCCATTTAGCACCCCCGTACGTCGCGCCGCTGAGTGGAGGGTGGGACAGTGAGTGATGTCTGGACAACGTCCCGGGATCTACCCTTTATAGAGCGGCATTTTGCCTCTTAGACCTCTTGAGGCCTTTTAGACCAGTGCTATAAACACTATCAATAACTATGTCAGCACCGTGGGACAAGAGATCGGAAAAGGGTTCCGTTTACATGTTTAGATCTTGGCAGTGACATAGAGAAAAACTGGTGCAGACCACCACAGAAAAGATAACGTACTAAAACATCATTATTTTTTTTATTTTTTAAGTTCAGTGATCAGATAATTCTATAAATAACGGAATAAGACAGTGTTAGTTATAGGAATGGTAAGAATGGTGTTTGAGACAGTGCATTTCGCTCATGATTAGTACAATAGCAATCAACAGTATCCAGCGTATTTTCTAGTAGTAGACCAAATGGTGGATTAAGTTTATCGTTTAGTGTTTATCGTTAAGACGGGGGAAAATTGCATCTCAGTCCAGTGCTACACTGAAATTGGTCATACACACGTAGCAATCCAGGTGACTCCATTGGCCTCAATCGACCTGTCACTGGGGTAAGTAATCATGGGTGGGTTACTGTGGAGCAGACAAGATATTTACATACTCCCTAACAAGTACATCCCTTCCTCTTAATTCAGGTGGAGCGACATTACACAGAACTGGAAGCCAGGGTAGGGTAGAGGAGTTGCCATGAGTGTACCACTAATGGCTCTCATTGCCCTATTTATAAGTTGGACGTCCATCTCTCTGATATGCATATTGGGGTGATGTTGATCGCACCCGCAGCCATTAAAGCTCCATTAAAGCTCGGTGATACTAAACGAACAACAACTGACTTTTGGCATCTCAACACGCGGTTGATCTCTCAGCTATGCCAGCTGCCAGACCAAATATTTAGGATGAATTGATGCAATAGAACTAAATAATTTTGGTGTATGACTTGAATAATAAGAAAAACACCCAGATGGGGTCGAAATAATACGATTTGGGCAAGTGTAGACCAAAAAAGTGGAAAAACTGTGAGGACTAAAACACCACAGTTAGCCTAGGGTACCTAGGGAGTATCTAAGCCTTCTCTGAGAAACAGAATGGCCTCCCGTATAGTCGACATCCGACTACGAACCTTAGGGGATGGTAAATAAGTTACGTCTAGGAAGTGCGGTGTTAATATGGATGGTGAAAATGGATGTTAAGGAGGTGTATTAGTACTGTATTGTGCCTTTTGAAATACTCGTAACTTAAGTTAATGGCATAATAATGTCACGGAGTTAACAGTAACAATATTAACGTACAGGATTTAGTTTTAGGTGAAAGATTATGGGTGCACTAAATTCTAAAATTGGGAAAATTTGAGAACAACATAGAGTAGCTGCCCTATTTTTTGTATTACGTGATATAATACGAGCGAAAGTTGGCCCACTTTTTTTAATATCTAAGTTAAATGGACGAAGTGAAAGTTTAGCGAGATTGTTACAGTACATGAAAAAGGAAAAAGAGAAATTACCTTTTAAAAGGTAGAAACTAAGCACCAGATCCATTACTATTAAAGTTAGTATTCTACATAGAATATTTTCTTAAAACTTGGTATGATACTAGGAAGAGTGTAATGATTTACTTCTTTCCTGCATGCGTGAGTGCGGGAATTAACGTTCTAGCATGTGTTGTGTATATCGTAAATATATTCATCGCAGTGTCGAGTTTCATATAATTATATCGCACGCTCCTCATATCGGAGCTAATAATTGTAGGTTCGCATTCCAGCTCAAATCTCTGTTGCCAATTTAGCTGTCACGAGTTTTTTGGTTTGAAACACAACTTGCTACCGGATAAGTATGATCATAAGATACCTCAAGTGGTAATTAAAAGGCATTTTAAATGTTTAAAGTACGATTTCCTTCGTTTTGCTGTCGATTTACAAAAGTTTGACTAAAGTTTGTTTAAAACCATACTCAAACATTAAAAAATTACTCACACATGCGATCACATAATTGAAAAAGAATAAATCTAATGTAATGAAATAGTCTACACGAATAAGGCTTTCAAGACGAACAGCGGCGCCAAAACTAATCAATACAAGTTTCAGCCTGATTACCTTCAAGATGTGATTCAACTATTTAAAATTCAAATATTACACACTGTAATACATTAAAATAGCTTTAGTGAACTCGAACAAAAAACCACACCGGTTAAACCTTGGCTCTATGGGCTCTAACTGCGATCTTCTATAGAACTATGAAATATCTTTTGAATATTAAATGTTGAAAATTTGTTAAACTTGAAATCTGATTGGCTTTATATGACGTGTTAAAATTTGCGTCCACACAAGCCGAACTTTCTCGGCGAACATGTTCGGCCAGTGCGGACGAGACTTTAGTAATTAATATACAAGAATATTAACCGATTTAAGGAACTTTCGCAAACAATATAAATCTGAACACATTCTATTTTTGTACTGGTATCATTGTCACAGTACATTCATAACAAATAATTGTCAGAGAGTGCTATACTGATCAATCTGTGAAATTATTTTGTTAGTACGGTACTGAAACTTTGAATTATCAAAAGAACTCAAAAAGCTCTGAATTTTTAATGCACACTTCCATAACCCACGTTAACCGCCACTATTTTAACCCCCTCGAACTCCATCACCCCTTTTCAACGAATGGTCGCGGCATTTTACCTGCATTTAGCACGTCCGATTCGGAGCCAGTATTGTGACGTCATCACATGGTGTTTATTCAAATGCGAGCGTTCGCTGACATTTCCTTGACTCCACCATTCCAATTCCGCGATCGCGCACACACAATGCCCACAATGCCTCATTATGCCACTGATTGCACGTTACGACCGGCGGATTGAGGTTCGGATTGAATCGGTAAACGATCGGCCAACGATTGGCAGCCGGGAAACGTCCCTGGTGCTGCAGGTAAATATGTAACTCTCACCATGCAACTGGTCTGTTGGGTTTTGTTTCGAGCACTCGTTATAAGCAAACTAAAAACTGCTTGATTTATATTGTTGAAAGGTTTCAATCAAATGTCACCTCACGAGAGTCTGAGAAAATTCGGGGGTCAAATGACATGACATACAATTGGGTGAAAAGTGCTTAATAACGGTAATACAATGACTTTCGGGGGTAAGAAAGAGTAAAGCCATTTTTTCCTTGGACGTATTTGTGGGAAAATGAATTGTCATGTTTACTAGGCATACCCACCGACCGCAACCAGGATTCTGTTTTTTCCCTATCATGTGATGAATCCTGGTGGATCCCAGTGATGTAATTTTTCTGCAATCTTATGAATCCCCTGAGATTTTAAAGTGTACGTTCCCGTGCATCTTTTGCTAAAAGCAAAAAACCTAAACCTCGTTGCTCTAACGCGGATGGTGTACTTGGACCATTAAAGGTTATTTGAATAATTCGGTCTCAGACGAGTACATGTAAGATGCATCACTTGATCAGACCTTCAATCTTCTAAAGGTTTTTAATCACTTTTATTTGGTCATTTTGTTTTTTATATGTAAGACACGTACAATGCCGGTGGTATTTTTAATGTTATTAACTTTTGATCCTACGTACACAAAGAATTCGCTGCCTTTAGCGAGTACTGTGTAGGCCTAACCTAATACAAAAGTAAAGCCAAATACCTCTTCTCCTTTTTCAGAACAGTTTTGAAGAAACCTAATAATTTAAACAATGATACACGCCTACGTTCATTATTCCCCGCCACCATCATCGTGCACCTCCGACCCCGTACTCGGCATGCCCGCCAGGACGGTGCGGATCGCACTTCCACCGCCCGCGCGCCCGCGCCCGCGATAGTTTCGATGTTTCGATGTTTCGATGCATGATGTATGCAGCATGGCTCGTCCCGACTCGTCCCGCTGCGCTGCTGCTGCTATCTGTGTCGGTCACCTGGGCGTGATTTGCCATCCCGGATGTAGGTACTCCCCCCTCCGCGGCATCACTCAACTCGACATCCGGCATCCGGTGCAACGCCCTTTAAAGCGACTAATTGCACGGACGACTGAACGGCAACACTTCCACTGTCTGTGGCGATGAGTCGCCGGGCCGTGTTGGTGTGTGAGGGGAAATCACGGGAATGAGCGAAATCTGAGGACAACAAGGTACCGACGCGGCATAGGCTAGCCAGAGGTGACCGCTCACGTGTGTGTGTAACGATGTAGCCTGGGATTGGACCGTAGATCGAGAGACCGCCACAGCTTCCATACAGCCACAGCTTTGTGAGGCCACAGCTCTCCTATCGAGCTACCGCTCCCGTCATGTCCCCAGGTCATTAAAGGGTTTTAAAAATAACAATTTCAAAATTTATGTTTTTACCTTTCAAAACAAAAAAAAACTATAAAACAACATGTACTTTTGAGCATAATCACTAATTTACTTTAAAGATATATTCTACTGAACTTTGACTAATTCTGCATTATAAGAGCAGCTCGCATCTGCGATAGCTTAGGTTCTTATTGTCTTTGAACCTTCAAGGGGGGACGGTCTACAAGGAGTCAGAAGAATATAATAAAAATGAAAGTATATGTCAACATGTACATCAAATTAAAGGTCTCTAAGAATAGGGAACAATGCCACAAACTCGACTTCAAAAGGATGATCGAGTTGAAAATGGCAGGTGATAAAAATTTGCATTAAAATCATATTGCTGAAAACAAAACAAAAAATCATTAACTCCGATACACTCGACCTTTAGAGGTGGGATCTGTGGCAAATTGCTAAATTGCAAACCCCTTTAGAATGATGTATTACATGACATAGCCCAATGAAGTTTTCCCCAAAACTTGCTTTAGGAGACGGCCATAATAGAAGTAGTCAGGGAAACTGCATTGGCCTACGCTATTTAATACATCATTTTAGCGAATTTCCCTATAGGGAATACGCTATTACGGTAGTAGCCATGGTAAGACCTAAGCCCGGGACCATGTTACTTTTTCATTTTGAGGTCCCCAGAAGCCAAAAACACCGTTCGTTCATTTTCATATATATGTATATATATATCTATATATCTATATATCTATATATCTATATATCTATGTGTCCGTGGTACTGATAACTTTTGAAGGGGACCTCCGATTTTGATAAAATTTGGCATGAAGGTGTAAGACCAGGTCTATTTTCATGAGTTCGCGAACCAGCATGATCGGGTTATGGGAACGGGGTTTTATGGGGTTTCAAAGGGGTCAAAAATGGGTTTTCGGCATTTTTGGACCTTAATTTTTAAAATTCAACAATTTTAACTAAAACCATTTAAAAGAGCTTAAAAAAACAAACAATTTCGTATTTTGAATTTTTAACTTGGCTTTACAGGTTACGGAGAAAAGCCAAAAATAGGTTTTCCATGTTAATCTTATGGGAAATCAATAAAACCCAGTATCTCGCACATTTATTGGAATAACTTGATAAAATTTGGTATGTACATTCACTTGGG
>JAQYXR010000711.1:0-62716 GCA_030545055.2 Neoaliturus tenellus
CATAGGGAATAAGCTATTACCGTAGGTCTCATGGTAAGACCTAAGCCCGGGACCATGTTACTTTTTCGTTTTTAGGTGCCCAGAGACCACCCACACAGCACAAGTACATCCCCAGGAGTTCCTAAACATATCCTGATGGGATATTGGAATATCCCAGGATTGGAATATCCCAGGGAAATCCTAAATATCCCCAATATTCTCAAAAAGTCATCCCAGGAATCTCCTGGGGATATTGAATGTCCGCGCGTTTTGGGATATCCTTTCGGGATATCCTTAGGACATTCAAATGTCCCTAGGGGATGTCCTTAAAAACTTGTCTAAGAGTTGTAAGTTGTAATTTATTCATCAAAATTTATAAGTAAATGCATTTCTGCTAACGAACAAATTGCAAAAATGAAAATAAAACTGAGCAAAAAGTATATGCCCATGTCATGATTTGAACCTGCAACCTCTCACTCAATGACCTGACGCTCTAACCTCTTGAGCCACCTGATCTGTGCTCAAATTGGTTCTTATTTACTAGTAAGTATTGAAACTTATCCTTCATTGGTGCACTTGGAAGTTTTGCGAGTCAAAGTAAAAAAGTTAGCCTAAATTTGAAGTAACTTTACAAATTGACTATTTTAAAGTATTTAAAAAATCTAAATAAAATAGCAAAACCTTTTGGATGTGAACAGTTATATGTAATTTTTAATGTATATTTTAACATCAAAAGATTATTAATTACACTTTTTATATTTTAACTTTAGTAAAATCACTACATCTTATTTTATGTAGTTTGTCATTTTGAAAGTGTATTTGATGTAAAATAAATATTCTGTGTTCGTTATGGTGTGTAATAGTAAATCAAGATATCCCAGCGTAAACCCAAATTTCCCCAATATTTTCAAAGTCATTCAACGGATATCCTAGGGATATTGCAAACATGCGCACTTTGGGATATCCTTTCAGGATATCCCCAGGACATTAAATATATTTAAGAGTTGTTTTTCGAGACACATCTGGAACTCCTGTCATGAAGAGGGACAGTCACGGAATTGCTTGTCCCAAACATTTTACTAAGAGTTATTTTCATAGGTTTTCATTAAAGTTAACTATTAAAACTGCAGTTTTTAGTGAATACACTATTTTCCATTAAAACTCTAACCACTGATACGTCCTAGGGATGTTCTTTGTAGATCCTTTCAACTACAATGTTTGAATTCAAACTTTGTATTTTGCTTGTAAACAATGTTATTATCCAATGTTATTAGTTTGTTATTTAATTTTCCTGGACCTCTACGATAAAAGTTAATTTAGTATTTCAATACTTTACACTGTGTCAACAGATATTTTCTTGGGAAATCCTGAGAATGTCCTAAGGATATGAACGAATTTATGGAATTTAATTAAAACTATGCCTACGGACATATTCCAGGGACTTCCCAAGGAGCTCTTTTCAGAAATTTTCAAAAAAGAGGACTCAGAGAAAAATGGTATTTTTCAATGACTTGATGACTTTGGACTTTCGGCAAAACCCTTTTTTGAATGGAATATATGTTTGAATTAAATTGTAAAAACGCACATATCCCAGGGACATTCTTGGAATATGACCGTTTACATAGTTCTGACACATCCTTGGGATATCTCTGGAATATCCTTTGAAATTTTGTTTGACAGGTGTCTTGTAGTCAAAAAAGTTAAATAAATCCATTATAAACTTGTTTTGTTTGAAATTGTTTACTTTTAGTCTTATTTACATAAAAATTTTGTATTTCTATTAAGTCCCTTTGGAATATGCTTAGAATGTCCTTTTGTACTTCTCCATATCCCGGGATTTGAATAGGATATTTGGGATCTGGTTGGGATATCCTGGGGAAATCTTGTGCTCAGTGGGCAAAAATAATAGTCATTAAAAATTTTATATATATATATATATATATATATATATATATATATATATATGTATATATATATGTATATATGTATGTGTCCCTAGACACGATAACTCTCGTAAAAATGGTCCAATTGACACCAAATTTGGTAGAGATGTGTAATCCTACGTTTATTCGGATGAGTTCGAAAACCAGACATATCGACCTACCGGAAGGGGTAGTTTTGGGGGGTTTTGTACCCCAAAAATGGGTTTTTTGCATTTTTCATATGTAAATTTTAAATATTTTAAATTTTTATTTTGACCATTGGATTTAGCTCAAAAAAAACACACAATTTAGTATTTTAAAGCTTTGCTCTATCTCCATATTGGTTAACGAGATATTACAAAAAGTCTAAAGACAGTACATTGTCTTTTAGGGCTCCAATGTTAATCTTATGGAGAATAAGGATGTGTTAATATTTCACTTATTAACAAATATTTTTGGATGAAACTTGGTATTTAGCTTAATTTGGTTGAGATTCATCCATTTAAGGTAAAAAATCTTGGTTTTTGTACTTATCATGGCAGCAAACCTGCATACTCTTTTCCCATGTTAATCATATGGAGAATAGGCAAACTCTTTTATTTATGGACAGATATTGATGAAACTTACTATATGTCTTTATTTGTCGAAATAATTTTTTTCTATGCTAAAAACCTACTTTTAGGTGTCCCCCATGGCAGCATACCTGCATACTCTTTCCCTATATTTATCTTAAGGAGAATAGACATTTATTTCCCTATTTATGAGCACGTGATGAAATTTTGTTTACAAGTTTAGCTGGTCAAAATTAATATTACTAATTTGGAAATTCGCTGAGTACGCAGGTCTGCTGCGACGGGGGGTATTTAGACATACACATTCCTAATTATGAATTAATTGCTTGTAGCATTGACTATGAATACACAAACAGACGTTCCATCCAATGCTTTAATTTGTCGCCAACCTAACCTCAAAATAACGACCAATGCAGTGCTGCTCCCGTGTGGCCGCGCCTTGAACTACGGCTGGAACGTGAAGCAATCGGTTGCAACTGCTGGCAACGGCGACTAACTGTCTGCTCCTGCGCCGTCACCGTGCCTCGCCGTCGTCGCGTCGCCGCGCCGATGCTGCCTAGATTACGTCTCTGGCAACCTCCACTGCCATCAAACCGTTGCGGGGACAGTCCGTTTACTCTACCGATCATAGGCTCTATGGCCCCATTTTAATAATATTTAATATATAAGGAGGTCCATTTGCTCTACTGGTTCATAGACTCTATGGCCCTTCTTAATATTAAATAAAATATAACATGCGGCCACTTACTCTACCGATCATAGGCTCTATGAACCCTAGTAATATTTAATAATTTTTAAGAGGGTCATAGAGCCTATGAACCCATTTAAATTAAGTATATGGGTCCAAAGCATCTACTGGCTCATAGAGTCTATGAACCTTTTCAAATTAATATTAAATAAAATTATGAAATAGGGCCATAGGCTCTATGAGCCGTTTTATATTAAATACGTTATATATTGAAAAAGAGGTCCACTTACTCTACGGGTCCGTTATATCTACTCTGTACGCACCACTCGCTTCCTTCAGCTCTCGTGCACAAACGAACTGAGATAATGTCACCCGGTTTTCTGCATCCTATTCTACGATAAATAAATATCAATCTATCAATATATGTATCTCTGCATCTATATATCTATGTACCTATTTATATACGGTAATACGTGAAGCAGTTTTTTTGAACACAACTTTTCACTTATTTCTGGACCGATTTGAACGTTTGAGGAGTTAAAATATTCGTCTCTGTTCATAGTTTTGTAATAGGGAATATTGGAAAAATTGGATCAATCGATAAATGGTAATCAAATAGGGTGATAAATAATGTATTGCGTGAGCCCAATAAATCAGTGTCAGATTTTGAGCTGTTTAGAGGTAATTTACAGAACATTAAATTAACAGAAAGAGGTGAGGTATTCGTAGAAGATGATGTAAATATTTTATGATAAATTAAGACTTACTGAGCAATTTTATTAATAATCATGGCAAAATTTTTATACCGAGAAACAGAGTGAAAAGAGGTACATTTTCAGCCCGTGAATCATGTCCAATATTTTTTAAGGCGAAAGATTTAGTCGGTTTGAAAGGAAACCAGCGGAAAGCTGGATTCGAACAGAAGCCCGTTAGGCAACATCCACAGTTAGTTGTAACCTATTAATCTATTGTAACCTATTATCAAAGGATGAAGCTCCCTTAAATGTTTTACTCTCGTAAAATACAATTCTGCTTCTGTATAGCTTACCTAAATATTGCCTTTGCAAAAGTTAGCAGGGAAAGTAATCCTGTAATTGAGTTTTTTAAAACAATACAAAATCGTGCTTTATATATAGTTTCGTGTAAAACAAATGAAATGAGCTTAAGAACAAGAAAATTTCTTTGCTTATTACCAAACCACCAATAAAAAAGTAGCAAACTTATGGCAGTTAACAGCGCTATCAGAAATGAAAAGGCTGCTGAAGAAGAAATAAGTCTTGCAAGGGATCGTGGAGGTATTGACAAAGAGGGCGTTCTGTTGCTGACCGTAGTAGCAGATGGAATCTGGACAAAGAGATCTTATAGAACCAATTTTAGCTGTATGTCAGGCGTTGTAAGAACACTTTATTTCATAAAAAAGGACTCTGATGGTTTATTCTTTCATTTGTTAGCATGTGTTGTATTTTACAAGAACATAGGCTTTTCAATTACTGCAACTTAAAAAATAGAATAATTTAACATATGAATCAAAATAATTCATGTTTAAAACACAGCAGTAGGCCTACTACTCATTGATAATTTTAACTTCATTGTTAAAATTAGATAATTACACTAATCCCTAATAACAGTATAAATGTTGCTATTAATAAATAAATAAAATAAATAAATAAATTCTTTATTGCTGTAGGACAATACAAGTATTGCGTCAACTTACATTATGAAAATGAACACACTCATAGTGTAAAAAACATAGTTGATAAAGTACCAGCCAGAGATCACCATTGAAATTTATAAAAGGACTCAGGCCGATGTCTCCCCTGAGTTGTGGTTCATGAACTCGTCCACCGAGTAGAACACGGACGACACTAAATAGCATCTTTGATTTGAAATTTGATTCCGAATTTTCATTTCGAATGCCTTCTGGAGCTTTATTCAAAAATGAAACACCCGCCAGAGAGGGTAGGCACTCCATTTTCGCCAACGTGTGCTGCGCTGTAAAAATGGCGTGTGTAATTAATGTATTTGTAGACTATTAGTTGCTCATAAACAAATTAAATTAAATATTCCAAATTTAGGTATTTCAGCGATTTCTTAAATATAAGGTGAGCGTAGTGAAAGAACTAAACCTGACGAGCGCATTTCTTTCGTTAGTGCATTTCTCTGTGAAACATTTGAAAATTATGTAATTAACTATGTATACAATAATAACTTTCAAATTTAATACTTCACATATTTTTATTGGTACTAATTGCAGTAACAAGGAACTGTACAAAATATTTATTTGTATTAGGGAAAATATATTCGTCTAGCATTTTAAAATTTGTTTAAACATATTTATTACATGTTCATTATTGTAAATGGTCTATTCGAAGTAAAATAAGGATTACGTAAAAAACTATGGGAGCTTGTTTTGTCATATGTATATATTTTTTATAAAAAAATGAATTAAACAAAACTATTTGGAGTCATGTTCACTAATAAAACCGTGTGTATGTATTTTATTTATTAATTATTCAAATTGCTAAGTGTAAAATTCGATGAGGGGATTAAATAAAGTTATAAAAAGAGAGAAAGGGTTTCTGTAAATGAATATAGTTTCGTAAACATGTTACATCTGAACAAAGTAATGTCATTTGTTATGTATTTGTAATACAAGTTCCTATTTTCGTAGCAGGCCTACACCAATTTATTGAATACTGTAATTACATGTAAATATTAAGTTAAAACTACAATTATAATTCATTATGATTATTTATTATCATGTTAAATAATCTTTGAACTTGAATACAAATTTTGTATTATTTTACAAATATTATATGTTATATGGTTTAGTTATCGATAAAATGGTTCATTTATTCCCTTTCTATTCATCTAGGAACTATGAGGGTTTGCAATATCTGTGTCGGTGCTGTGACGGAAGGCCGCGGACCGGCTGTCGTGGGGCGGACGACGTCACGCGACGGAGGAGCAAGATGTCCTGGCGCCGCGCCGGGCGAGATAAGAGCAACGTAGTACCATATTTCATCTATGGTAGTACTACGGCACAGCGCACTATTTTCGTGGTGCTGTGCCCGGCGCAGATTAGTCCACGTAGTTCTGCTCACTGCCGCTAGTCTCGCAGACATGCGAGAAAACTTTTGCTACATCCTCTGAACCCCACAGCAAAACACAGGCGAACGAAACAGGGAACTGAGTGACTTCTCTCTTAAAAGAGGCAGGCGATTTACCAAAAAAGTTGACAGAAGGAGAAACCTCGACGTACCTGCCACTTTAAATAAAAAATATTAATTTTCGATGTGTGTAAATGTATTTAATCGAACCCGGATAAAACACGAATAAAACATTTGTGTACTGACTCAA
Source organism: Neoaliturus tenellus (assembly GCA_030545055.2). Taxonomy (NCBI): domain Eukaryota; kingdom Metazoa; phylum Arthropoda; class Insecta; order Hemiptera; family Cicadellidae; genus Neoaliturus; species Neoaliturus tenellus. The sequence goes on from JAQYXR010000711.1 coordinate 6,522, forward strand.
CATTTTCGTTTTTGTAAGTCCCGTAAAAAATCAATCTTATCACTACACTTAAACATTTAAATTTCACTCTAAGAGCTGATGGGCTTAATGACATCACAGAACAAAATTTAGATTTGGTTCGGGTCCAGAATGTTCAAGTTTACTCTAATCGTTAGAGGAAGAGTTAATAGAATTCCGCTATGGTGGATCGGGCTTAATATAAAAATTCCAAGTAGCCTATAACAAAATAGTATGGTATATAAAAGATGATATAGTTCGTATATAAATTAATTAGGTTCATGGCCATAGTGGAGAAATGGCGGATAGTTTTAATAAATTTTGTCGGGAGATGACTTGTTGGGGTAAAGCGACAACGTGTCGTCGTAGCCAATTTTACCTGCGGCCACACCATACCTGCTCTGCGGGGGTACGGCATGGTGTCGTCGCTGCCGCTTGAAGCGGGCACATGTGTTTCCATAGTATTTTTATTCAATTATCTAAAAATCTATAGATAAAGGGTATCTATATAGCGTATAGATAGAGGGTATTTAGATAAAAATTTGCTGTATATGTTGGCCTAAGAGTGTTTTTGCAGTCAGTTGATGCTTTTCAGATACAGAACAAAAAGTTCAGATTAAGTCAGTTTTTGTCAATGTTATTTAATAACATTGCCTCTATGTGAAAACCCCTGATTATAGTTTAGTAATAAGCTTTTAGCGTCCAGTAGTTGAAACGAATTATACTATTTCTATATCGAAAAACTACTTTATTGTAAGATTTCAGTAGGGAGAGATAAATAGCATAATCAATGTGGGGTATCCGCCGGCGCCGAGAGAGCAGACCTGTGCGCCAAAGCAAAGCCTACACCTCAGGCTATGCAGGTAGCCAAGCCGAGAGAGGGTGAGAGAGGAGACCAGCGAGGGTACGACATGGTGTCGTCGCTGCGGCGGGCTTCGAGCGACGACACTCAGTGGTACCCCCGAAAATATTTTTACTGCACCCCAACGGGAGCAGGTAAAATTCAGACACAAAGTCGTACAATCGACTTGTTGGCCACTTGTTGGGATGACGGGTTGGGGGGTGCGGGGAAATTTACATCCGAAACCTACCGGTCATTTGGTTAACTAAGGAATAAAAACAAACTTAGATTGTATTATTCTACATGAAAAATTTTTGCTAAAAAACGTAAACAATTATCTTTGTTGACAATCCAGGTAGCCTAATTCAAAGCAGAGAAAGACAGCTGACTGCAAAATAAAAGAAAACATCGTAGGGATGATGTATGTTTGTGGTTTTGTTGGTAGGTTAACATATGGTGGAATTAAAAACAAACCAAAAACAAAAAAGCAAATTGTTTTGGCCAATGGGATGCTTTAGCTTCCCCCTCACCCCGCAACATCGTAGGCCCCGCCGCAACCCCCTCACTGGCCAACAAGTCATCTCCGGACAATAATGACTCACCTTCACGTCTCCCCTCCCATTCCATGGTGTTTTTAGCCAGTAGGCACTGATAACCGATTGTCACAGGTGCAGGGGCTGTAGTGGTTGGTAAGTTCAGTGTCCCATTGAAACAGTAGCTGTATTAGCGCAATGCAAATGGGAACATAACAAATGCGATCTAGCCAAATAGTGTTCAGCTTTGTATTTTTTTCTAACAGTCTGCAGTGCCTTCGCAATTTCAGTATTTTATCCCATAAGAACAATGTTTAATTCGAAACATTACTGTAAGTTTGTTTTTCGTCTGAAAATTACAAACTTGATGTCATTTTAAATGTTACCATAGTGTCTTTCATTTGACGTTATAGAAAATTAATTTAAAATATCATCCACTCGAATAACGAATAAAAAAAATGTATATTAACACCATTTTAAACCATGTTAAACCATTTTTAGGAGGTTTATTAAAAAATGTATCCACGTCACATGAACCGCTATATCATTATGGTGTACATATTCAAGTTTCATACGAATTCAATGCAAAATTATCAAGATAAAGTGTTTTAAAAGACACCTATAATTAACATTGTTCTTATGGGACTAAAACCAAGATGGAGTAGGTGCTGCAGACTCTTAACTTAAACAAAATAAAATATAGGCCTTAAGGCCTAACCATCAACATCCATATAGGAATAATAACTGTTTAAAAGTGTTTAAGTCTGTGCTTTGTCCTTTTTCGACACAACATAATTACCGGACGGTGTAGAACCATCATTTAAAAATTCCTCCATTACAATTTTTTTTTATTATTTATAATAGACCTAATATTATTTCCCATATCAATAAACTACGAACGACAACAGTTAATTAACAGTTTATTTTGTATACAGTCAAACCAGGTTGGAACACGTTAAGAAACAAACAAACAAGTAAACACAACTCAAAAAACATTTTTATTAAAAAAACAAATCAGAACAAAATAATTTGCCTTTTTTAAACACAAACTATATAATATTTAAAATGGTTAAGAGGGGATAAATGGTTACACTAGCCGTCACGAGAGAAGTCCGTTGAGGGCGGGGCTTAGCGGTCACGTGATTTTGGACCAACGAATGAAATTCAAGCGATGTTGCCGTTATCCACCTAGCCTAATTGCATAAATCACATGTTGTAAATAATAACATTTCCAAATGTAAACAAAATATATGTAAACAATCCAAAATACAATCTCTTTTAAAACCCTTATTTTTTTAAGAGTAAGTGTTGAATGTTAAGTATAATATTCGTTTATAGTGTAAATTTTGTGGTTGTTTCAATATGGATAAAAAAACACCTCCCGCGTCACTTGCTATTAAAAAAGAAAAAAACAGTTAACAGTGCAGAACGGAACATAGTGTACAACGTTTATTGTTTTTTTTTAACAGCTCTCTCTCCTTTCCGTCATTTCGTGAGTGTGTTTTAATCAAACTGGAAAATAATGTACTATTGCTTGCAAGATTGGTGAAAAAAGACAGTTAACATAATAAATAAGTAGGCAATATTGTCAGTTTTTGAAGAGTCACCAATACCAACTTTTTCAACACCGGGAAAATCAAGAATACGAAAGTCCCCAGTCATTAACTGAATAAATTCCCCCCCTAAAACCGATTAAATATTACTATTAAAATATCAGAAAACTTAAACAATTATTGGAAATCTCCAGACAAGAATACACCTGGATAAACTGTTGGAAAATGAACAGCAACAGGGCCGCCTGCACAGGAGATACTTTTTATCTGATCAGACAACACGGCAAGTCCGGCAACGATGTTTGTGATTCCAAGAATTCAAGCATCAATACATTGTGTAAAATAATGAATAAAGGATCAAGTAGTCGACAATATTAAATCCACAAAATTATGTTTCTGTTTTTAAAATGTTACTGTTATTTTATAACTGTTACTGTTATTGTGTTATTGTTCCTGTTATGTTATTGTTTTTGGCCCGTTTGTTTAACTGTTAGGTCCGAGCCTATATTTAGCTCAGTAAGCCGGTAGTTGTTTATTTCCTAATTATGTAGGTCTACCACTTGTTATTTTTTCATTTGTTATCTTTCTAAAAATTTGGGTGAAATTTTAGTTGGTACGAATCACGGTAGAAATTAGATCATTCAAATCATGAAACTATAGGGTATACTGTCCAAGTAAAATGCTGTAGGCGACCAGAAAGCTAGCCTATATGACAAAGTCTATTGTATTATTTGATTGTTTGCATTGTTTAAGGGCACAATAAACAATTACTAATTATTCATTTTTTAACTAAAAAAAGTATAATTGTGATAGTTCTTTTTTTTTCAAAAATTTAATTTTAGATCCTGAGGCAAAAATGCTATGATTCCATGTATCTAGTGCTATGAAGTCTGCGGTTTGAGTAGGCCTATGTTCTAACAAAATTACAATTTTTTTAAGAAGGTGAAAGATAAATTCAGGAAAACACGATCAATTGTAAACGTTTAAAAAAATGTTACTTTAACACTGACATTTAATTTCGTATCCTGATTTAAGGGTTAAAGGAAAATGAAACCAAGGGGTTTCTTAGAAGGAATAAGGGCATATTTATCTTTTGACAGCCTTTTATTAACATAGGGGGTCTTTATTTCAGCAAGGTGTTCATGAAGAGGGCGATCACATCCGTAAAGAAATAGGCGTCACGTGAACAACGGGAGCGGCACGGCACAAACAGTTACTGACAAGTGTTACGGAAAATTTCAAAAGTCAGTAGTATTGCATTTTATGAGAGTGCACTAGGTCAGTATGGAACTGCACAAACACTCCCTGACGATCTGCACCTTCCGCTGCCTTGCAAAATGTTGGGCGAGCGAATTTTAGGAAGTTTCAAGCTGCCGTGCCGGCTATACGGCCACCTGCAGTGCGCGTACCCTCTAGTCGGTGATACGGTATTGTCGTGCTTACGTGAAAACGACTTTACAAAGATGGGTATATTTAAGTTGATAGTTTTAATAGATAATACCACAAGTTTAACATTATGAGGCATTTAGAGTACTTGAATCCTCTCGGAGTAATAGGCCTACAAACATGATGGAAGTATTGTTTTTATCTTATTCTTTCTCTAGAAAAATTTAACTTATGACCATAATTTTTTTGGCCACATGATGTTATTTAGCTAAATCTTCTTTGATGGGGCTTGCGAATGTTCAGGACGATGTAAAGAAAAGAAGGATATCCGCCAGTGACGTGCGTGCCCTTCCACCCGCCCGTGCCGAACCGTCCCAATGAGCACGTAACTATAACAGAAGTAGTGTAGGAACTTCTTGGTACATTTTCATCTAAAGGGGGCACTTTCATCCAAATGAAGGCACCGGCCATCTAGGAGGGCGCTCAAGTGTTTTAAGGGGGGGGAGGTCTTTCTCGGCGTATCTAAACGAGAGTTTTAAAATCAGACAAGACACTTGATCTGCACTCTTGCTCATCAAGATAAATAATTTGATGAAAAACTGCTGTTTTTTCGTTTCATTTGTTTTCCAAGCAGCAGCGATCCTTTGACTTTCGCTTCCCGGTCCCGCCACCGGGAGCGGCGCTTCCGTGCAAACGCACGGGCCACGAGCCGCTACTTTAAAAAGTTGTCTTATTACGACGGAGGACACTACCCACATAGGTTTTCAAGATAACTCAACACATGAAAAAAAAAGATAAATTATGACAAGCTATTCACCCTCAATATCGCGTTTTTCAAATTGTAATTTTGTAAATGCATGATGATGCCAAAACATAAACACATGAACTACGAACCTTTCTTGTTTTCAATGTAAAATAGGCTACATGTTTAAAACACGAGATGTACACATTAGAGACAGTTTTATAATCAGGTGATCGCTTCAATGATTTACGTTTATATTGCTGGTAACCGGCGTTCAATGTGGCAACACCGCGCTTAATTCCTATTGGTTACAGCTCAACGGACTTCTCTCGTGACGGCTAGTATAGAGCCTGTAATTTTAATAGATAGAGAGGTCATTTTCATTTTGAGGTCCCCAGAAGCCAAAAACACCGTTCGTTCATTTTCATATACTGTATATGTATAATATATAGTCTATGTGTGTGTGTATGTGTGGTAGGGCCTACTGATAACTTTTGAAGAGGGCCTCAAATTTTAATTAAATTTGGTATGAACGTGTAAGACTAAATCTATTTTCATGAGTTCGCGAAACAGCATGATCGGGTTATGGGAACGGGGTTTTATGGGGTTTGAAAGGGGTCAAAAAAGGGTTTTTTGCATTATTTCAGCATAATTTTCAAAATTCAACAATTTTAACTAATAAGATTTAAAAGAGCTTAAAAACAAACAATTAAGTATTTTTAAATTTTAACTTGGCTTAATAGGTTACGGAGAAAAGCCAAAAATATGTTTTCCATGTTAATCTTATGGGAAATCAACGAAACCCTATATCTCGCTTATTTATTGGAATATCTTGATAAAATTTCGTACGTACATTCATTTGGTAGGGTTCAACTGATATTTGCCTACAACACCCATATGGCGGCAAACCTACATACTCACCCCCATGGGGTTTATGGGGAAAATTAAAAAGTGCCTAATATTGATACAGTTTGACATTTACCTAACGTAACTATTACATTTCATAACAAAACTAACATTTTTCCAAGGCAGCAAACCTACATACCCATTCCTATCGTGTTCATGGGGAAAATAAAATATCTCAATATCCTTTGGAAATTTGCTGAGTACGCAGGTCTTCTGCGACGGGGGTATTTTTATACCTCCAAAAATACCATGGGTGTGAGTACGTAGGTTTTGTACCATATGGGTTTGTAAGCAAATATAAGTTAAATTTTACTTAATTAATTTGCAAACCACATTGTATTCATTTCTGTTTTTTTTTTTTTTTTTACTTTCCCCATAAATTCTATGGGGGTGACTATGAAGGTTTGCCGCCATAAGGAATTCGCAAGCAAACATAAGTTATACCTTTCCTATTGAATGTACATACCAAGTCTTATCAAGCTTTGTCAATAAATAAGTAAGGGTTTTTTGATTTCCCATAACAATAACACGGGATCATATTTTTCGGCATTTCTCCATACCATTTACCCCCTCTTGATGAAAGAACTTATACTAATTATACTCACAGGTATAATTAGAACTTATACTCACAGGTCTGGAGGTACACTCCCTTTTTTATATCACGCGCGGCCATTCGTTTTTTCTTCAGACCAATAGATTTCAGACCAATACATACTGTTTATTTACAATCCCTGTTATACATGACCAAATTAAATTAACTTGTTTAGTTTTTGTCTAGTTCCTGGAGATATATTTGATGCGGCAGTTACTTTCTTAGCCAAATCATCGAGACGAATTTTCAAAAATATTAAACTTATAATCTTAATGAATTCTATACAATGAGGGTCAACCCCACATTCCTCGACTGATGGATCTTAAAAAAAACCCTTGACCACAGTTAATTGCAAGCAGGCAATTAACTGCCCCAGAACCACGCCTATCCATCCATAAAGGATGGATCCTTGGATCTATAAAACGATGCATCCATCCTAAGGATGCCTTTAAATCCTAGTCATACTGGGCAATTAATGTTCTTGTTTACAAAATTCATAAATATTTGCGTTTGGTTACAATTGTTAACAATTGAGTCCAAAGCTTTGACAATGAGCAATAGGCCTACATCTTTATTTACTTTTAAGAGTAAACTCGTTTACAAAGTCAACGTACCTTTCATTTTTACTATAACCTATTGACAAAATTACATTTAAACAATGTAGAAATGACAATCTCGATTGCAATTTCCTGCCAATAAATCTACATAATGTAATATAAAACATGTTATTTTAAATTTATTAAATAAATAACTATGTTGTTTAGTATAAATGAATGAACTCACCGTCAATGCAATCCGACAGTTTTATCCTTGTGGACAATTGTTTTGTTTCGCCCCTTTTAATATAAGGGCATCTTCAGCACGGTCTTGAGGTTAAAACATTTGCGAAATAAAAGTTCTTGTCGAGATTAACACATAGATACATATACCACGAATATATCTATGTGTTAATCTCGACAAGAACTTTTAGTTCGCAAATGTTTTAACCTCAAGACCGTGCTGAAGATGCCCCTATATTAAAAGGGGCGAAACAATTGTCCACAAGGATAAAACTGTTGGATTGCATTGACGGTGAGTTAATTTATTTATGATATCTGCAATTCCAGGTCGCCAAAACGTTATTATGTTGTTTAGAACTAAAATTATATACCTTACAGCTCACCTGAAAAATGACAGGTCTTTGTTCTGTCCGTCAGCTCGGTAAGTTCAATTAAATGAACAAGGTTTACCACAGCTAAAAAAACTATAACTAAAAACTATGTAGCCATAACTAAAAACTGATCACAATCAGCAACTACATCCTCTCTTCACGGTGTCCTAAACAATGGCTTATTTATATTTTAATCAGACGATACGATTTATTTATAACACGGTATTGTGTCTGTTGTGGTTCGCGCTCTTGCTTCGAGCTCGCGGATATCCAAGAATCAGTGCTCGCGCCGAATCCACTGGAATATAATATTATCTGTAGCGGAAACGGCTAATGTTAGAAAAGATTACTTGAGGTAAACATAATTATTTAGAATGTCGTATACAACTTCTTCGCGGGCACTTTTTATCTGATCCAAAAATAAAATAAAAAAACTTTCTCGCATACCTCTTTTGTCATGTCACTAATTAATATGAACTAAAAAGAGTTTTAGTTTAACTAATAATAAAAGTTAATAGCAGACCATTTTAAGTTTCAATGCATACCATTAGATTCACGATTTCATAATAAAAATTTGAATATAAATTTAACCTTTTTATTTTCATTCAGAATGGCTTAAAAGTCAGGTTACATGAAGCGCTGTTTGGATGTTCTTCGCTCGGGTCCCAAGACATAGAATCCTTTTGCCACCCGTCGGACCCCAGACTTCCACGTTTTTTAGTTCACTTTTGCCTTTCAGGGCTAGGTCCAGTTCACTTCATTTGGACCAGTCGAGTTTGATTTTTTGGAGCGTCAAAACGCGTTTTCGCGCGTCTTCCCTGCAGATACGATGAATGGTGAGTGTTTAACAAAGTGTTTTGTAGGCCTGCACCGTGGCAAGCAAAGCATAAACATTACAAGCAGGGGAATTGTGGACAAGCTGTGGAATGAGGTGACAATGGCAGAATATATTGCTTAAATCTATACCGTACTTATTTTATACACTGAGGGTTATATTTTAATTGGAACTTCTTTACAGTTTTCACAGACTTTAAAGTTTCTAGTGTCGTTGGACAGACGTGGTGTGTATGTGTAAGCTTAGTTGTTTGGTAGTCCGGATTTGGAAATGTTTAACGACGATCGCGGAATTTGACATTATAAAATATACACTTATTTAATACACTAAGGGTTTTTGTGTTGAGAACTCCTCCTACAATTTGCAACCAAAATTCAAGTTTTTGGTTACGTTGGATACGGCTTGATCTGTATTTGTTTCTGCCATAAACTAACGTGTGATACTTAAAATAAATGTTTTCTAAACGCATCAAACGGCGAGCCAACTTGCTCAACGCCATGTCGGACACTGATTACTGAAGTGAAAAGAGCAGAAGACGCTCCGTGCCGCGCCGCATTCTGTGTGTTCAAGTCGACGCTTGATGCCGTGCCGCGCCGCACCTCGCCGCGTTCTGTGTGTTCATACCCTTAGAGTACCTGAAGATCAATCCTTGCTCGGTAGTGTATCTCTTAGGTATATTGCATAAAAACTAAAAAATAACCTATACTACCTATTAATTTACTTCTTGTTAGGGTTTGACCAATCAGTATTTATGATTGAACTTCCTTGTGATAGAGTGTTGAAATTTGGTGTGTTTTTAAATCTAAATTAGGAATTTATGATTGTTCCAATGGTGATCTGTCTTGGGCATATATGCCTAAAAACCCCCTTAAATACAATACATTCACAGATATTTGATCTAGACACATCATATTTACAACCTTCAGAAACGCAAAGAACAAATTAATGTAATGATTCAACTTTCCGGCCTTTTGCAACGTAAAGCTGCACTTAGTGGTTCTGATTTTGTAGTATTGAACAGAGAGGCTTAGCCCGTGACGGCAAAACTGCCGTACGGCGATTTCACCGTGAATGTAGAGATACGTTGGAGTAAATGGGGCAGCACACACGGCGCCGGACGGCGAAAACGCCGTCCACGGCGAGAAAAACGGACGGCGAAACCGCCGTGTATTCTCTACTCTGCCGTACGGCAGTTTCGCCGTGACTTTCGTAGTAGGGGCATTGCACTTATGGAGCAGGGCACACGGCACGGCGAAACTGCCGTACGGTCGCGCTATCAGCCCTACTATAGTGTTAAATAATTATTGTTAATAATTTAAAAACTTATTTGATAGCTATTAAATTATGATTATAGTTCATATCCATGTTAAGAAAATAATTTTCTAGTTTTTTTGCCGGCCTTTAGGTGTTTTAAACTACAATATTCTGAAAATGTATTCGTAATTACGACTCTGACTCTGGTGAAGATACATTAATGCCATTTTTGTAATACAGACTCCCAACAAGACGCCTCTGTTGAGTTATCTGAAGAAGATAACTCATTTAGGCTATTGTATTGTATGGTGTGATACATTATGTTTTATACATTTGTATTATGATTAACTTATTTAATATTAGGTTATAATTATGTTTTCAACAAGACGACTCTGAGTCTTGAACTGAAGAGGATAATTCATTTATTGTATTGTGTAAGGTGTGAGACATTATTTTTTTTTTTTTATATTTGTATTATGGTTAACTTATTTAATGTTAAGTTATAATTATGTTTTTTACTAACCAAACTAACTTGTAAATGAATTTCTTTAATCCTACTAACTGCATTTTGTACTTTCATTTAACAATAAATTTAATTTTTCAAAAAATGTAGTCTCATTAACACCTAATTTTATAATAATTATTAATGATATTGATATGTATGTAACTAAAAACGTTAAGGCTGCGGTCTACCCCTGGCGCGCACCCAAATGCAAGGGTTTTTTAGAATCGTGTTATCTTCTGCCAAATGAAGCCTAGAGCTATAAATAAGGTGTCATATTAAAGAAGAATAATGGTACTAGTTTTCGTCTGTTACAATCTTGTAATTAGTTCATTAAAACCAATAGAAAACTTCAGTTAAAAATCGAGAAAAACAGATGATTTTAGACCGGTATAGCTGAAATTAGAAATTTTATTTTAAAATTCTAAAAAGGTAGCCGACTAGATCCTTTTTTCTACTTTTAGAAAAAGTTAAGAGCCAATCTCTATCTTAATTGGTTATTTTTAAAACACGATCCCCGTAAACCTCTGCATCTATAAAACTCAAAAACAGATAATTTTACACATTTATAACTGAAATCATAAATTTTATTTGAAAATTCTAAAAAGATAGCCGACGAGATCCTTTTTTGTACTTTTAGAAAAAGTTAAGAGTCAATCTGTATCTTAATTGGTTAATTCTGAAACACGATCCCCGTAAACCTCTGCAGCCATCAAACTCGCCTAGCGCTACGGCCGCGAGGCCGGCATATTCGGCATTGTTGTTGTTTTTGTTTTGGTTGGGGTAGACCGCAGCCTTAAAACTACTGGTTTGGTGAAATCAGGTGTGGGAATGCATACACTTCCATTAGTGTTTCATATTATGTTGTTTCTAATACTCACTGTCTATTTGTATTCAAATATTTGCATTGTTTGTGGATAAACATTTTAAGTTCCAGGGCAATACCATTAATTTTGAGTTGTAAAGATTAGGCCTACTTCTTTAATAAAAATAATATCAGTTTGGGTGTTAAAATCGAAGCACAAAATTAATTTATAAACAAAGTTTACTGAAATGATGGGACAGAATAATTATTTTTAATTTTTATGTTTCGATTCCACGACTGACACTGAAACCGAATCCTAGCGTCAGCCGTCAGAAGCTCTGTCACGGCGGTTCTGCCGTGCCGTGTTCTGCACCCAATTTAAGCCACGGCGAAACCGCCGCACGGCGATCTCGCCGTGCGGCGGTTTCGCCGTGCCGTTAATCTTTTCCATTTAACTTCCCATGGCAAAGCAGAATTTGATTAATCACAAAAAGTAGGAGAATATGAGAATTAAATCATCTTTTGTTAAAGTGGTTTATTTGATTTAAACTTTTGTTACAAGTTATCTTCATTTGTTATGAACATTTTTGTTATGAAATTGTTATCCATACCAAAGATAGAGAAACTTACATTTTGTTTTCATTTAGATATATTTTAGGATGTTTATCATTCTGCATTAAATTTAAAATCTTCTTTTATTATATTGTCATAATAAACTGGTAACGGTTTTTTTATTGTTGTTGGAACACCAGGACAACTTAAAAACTGGTTTAAGCTAGTTGCGAAGTCTACTTTGGATTTAGCAAACGAAGTTGTCATAATATAGTGTGTGTTTTTTGTGAATTTACAAATATGCAATCTTTTTAAAAATAACTGTAATGTAAATGTATGATATTTCGGAAGTAATACTTGTAATCTAGTTAATATATATGTATTTTTTTGTAATGATATATGAAAAGAACAATAAAGAAATTTTCATTCATTTATTCAATATGTGTTAGGTCATTTGGCTGTAAACTATGGCAATTTTCCTTCCCTCAATCCATTCATGTTCTGGACAGCAGGGGGTTGATGTCATCAGAAGGACATGGAAACCTCTTGCTGAAAAACATGAATGGACAGTCAGTTGGTTGGCCATTTAGAGGTCAGAGCGTTGTCCGCCTGTTTCAGCCCGAAAATGAGTTGCCACAGGAGCACGGGAGTTGGCCCCCTGACAACTCTTTCTTTGATTTTTCGTTGCCAAATACCTGAGTTAAAAATAAAAATTTTCTATCTTAGTTCTAGATAAAAAAAGGAAACTTTTCTGAGGTAGAGATGCAACTAATAGTAGTTTTCATCACTGGGAGCAAAAGTGAGTCTTTTGGTGCGCGATCGTGTTTTAAAAACGAGGTGCAGCCGAGTTTTTAAAACACGATAGGCCTAAGCATCAAAAAGACACTTTTGCTCCGAGTGATGAACAACGTTTTTTTTATCATAATGCGAAATTAGACTTTTGATCTTTAAAAATATTAATTACAAAGTTGTATTTTCAAGGTTATATTTACAAAGTTAGTAATATGCAGTGTTTACATTTCTGTTATTTACAAACAATGCTCTTTATAACAATTTCAAAATTCTGCTCCTCAACATTAATCCTATCCTATCCTATACTCTTATACGAGCAATGTTTGCTTGTTTGCTTGCTTGCACAATTATCTCAAAAACGGCTCCGACGATTTCCTTCAAATTTTGGAATATGGGGGTTTTGGCCACCAGAAATCGATTGGAGCTGGTCCCATAGCTGGGAAAAATCCGGTTTTCGCGCTAGAGCCCTTCAAAGATCCCATGTTATCCTTATGGAATTTTTTTAACTGAACAAAAATCAGCTGATAACTGTAGATAAAATAAACCAATGTGTTACATCTTTAACCTGTGGTTTTAGGAAAATCATACCAATGTGCAGCAAACCTTCCGCCTGGCGAGTGAGCGGAGCGAACGAGCTTTGTGTGAGAAACGAAAGTAATAATTTTACCGAGCTTAAGCTCGGTCCCCCTGGTACTAAATGATTAATAATAGACTTAGCAAACAGCTTACTTTTCAGTACTAGGACCTAAAAAATTCTCCACCTGATTTTTCAGTCCTAGGACGAAAAAGAAACAGTTTTGGTACGATAGAGAGCTAAAAAAAAACAGGCTGATTTCGTGCAAAATGATAAATAGTATATTTCACCACTAGTCCGGAAAGTGACCCATTTCTGGGCGAGATAGTGTTTTACGCGCGAGGCGAAGCCGAGGGTGGAAAACACTATCGAGCCTGGAAATGGGCTTTCCGGACGAGTTGTGAACGATACTTTTCATCACGACGCAATTATTAATAAATGTGGAACTTTTAAAGGAGGATTATTTTTGTAAATTCTTCGCCATTGGACAAAGGAAACAAAGCTGGAATTCAAAATTTAATTTGTTTTAAACCCAGCTGATTGTTGCTGTACGGAAAAGTTTGTTTACCTTGGACGGAAAGTAATGTTTACAAACATTACTTTCCGTACAGGTCAGTAAAATCAGCTGACGGTGACAGTTTGGGAAATGACTACTTTCCAAGGTCTCAGCTGTACGGCAAGTTGTCACTTTCATATACGGAGTGATGAAAAAACATATTTTGCCCACAAATGCACATGTGTTCTTTTGTTTTACTATCAACAGCTGTTTTATTTTGCAATTCAATAACAATTGTTCCCCATGTTAATCTAATGGACAAAAATCAAACTTTAAAGGCTTCCTGTGCCCTTGAGAATAATAATATAAAAAAATCTAAAACCTTATTGCATAACTACAATGGTAGACGAATCTTTTGACACCTCAAACGTTGAAATTAGTCGAGAAATAAGGGAGGAGTAGTATTCACAAAAAAGAGCATAACGTATTTTAAATATAGAATAGACATAGATTTTCATTAAAATGCCATGGGATTTAATATACAGGTTTTCTGCCATAGGGATTTTTGACCAAATATTAGTAACTCATCACCTCATGCAGGTTTAAACCAATTATTGAAAAATGTTAATAAATAAGCGATATATAAGATTTTATCCTATACTATAATACGAGCTCTGTCTGGAGGGATGTGTGTTCCATGATCTCGAAATCTAGCGGGTAGGTTTTGCTTGAACTTTGCATTTTAGAACGTTTTGTCCCAAAAAATGTTTAGAAATAGCCTCAATCCCAGAAAAAATCAAATGTTGTCTAAATTTTAGTTTTAAAATCATAATTTTTAACATTGGTCGTATGGGTTGCTATTTTAGTTACGAAATAACAACGAAAGGTAAAAAAAAGGAACCCTAATGTTAAGCAGTCTTTTTGAAACAGCTGTTAACTGTGAAGAGGTATAATTGGCTGATGGTGGAAATTTAATAGCTTTATTATTATGATACTATAGCAAAAGTGAATTAAAACCAACGAGCAAGGCTCGGCTAACCTGGTACCATAGAAAAATCTTTTTCGTACGCTGGTAATTATTTTTTAATAAGAATAACATTAAAATCCATGGTTTTAGCCCCTGAGCTGTGGTTGTAATGTAAGAATTATTACTTACTGTAAACCGTCGACAGCTCAATTGAATAGTATCCAAATCAGGACATGTTCGACGCTACTGCGTCATCATCAGCTGGTTAAAAATGTGAAGATGTTGACTCGAAGGCTCCGTCATAATTAATAAAACACAACACAGTACATTGGCACGGACACGACAATAAATAAACGACACATACACGGTAACACTCAAAGAACAGGCCTGTCTACGAAAACATGATCACGCACGGCGCGGGCGGACAGACCTACAGACCTACAGAGGTGATACTCATAAATCTGTGTTTAATATGTAGACAGATACATAGATAGATAGATAGATGAGTGAATGGAAAGAGATGCATTGAATGAAACGAATTTTCCTACACCTTAAACGTTAAAATTTGTCTACAAATAAGAGAGGAGCTTCGTTTAAAAAAATCGCCTTTTCGTGTGATATTGATAAATATATAGATAGATAGGTACATAGATATATAGATGCAGAGATACATATATTGATAGATTGATATTTATTTATCGTAGAATAGGATGCAGAAAACCGGGTGACATTATCTCAGTTCGTTTGTGCACGAGAGCTGAAGGAAGCGAGTGGTGCGTACAGAGTAGATATAACGGACCCGTAGAGTAAGTGGACCTCTTTTTCAATATATAACGTATTTAATATAAAACGGCTCATAGAGCCTATGGCCCTATTTCATAATTTTATTTAATATTAATTTGAAAAGGTTCATAGACTCTATGAGCCAGTAGATGCTTTGGACCCATACATTTAATTTAAATGGGTGCATAGGCTCTATGATCGCTTTAAATTATATAAAAATATTCAAACAGGCTCATAGAGCCTATGGTCGGTAGAGTAAGTGGCCCCATGTTATATTTTATTTAATATTAAGAAGGGCCATAGAGCCTATGATCGGTAGAGTAAGTGGCCCCATGTTATATTTTATTTAATATTTAAGAGGGCCGTAGAGTCTATGGTCGGTAGAGTAAACGGACCCTAACCCTGAAAACGTCTCTGTATTTATTATTCATAAACTGGGTCAGAGTAAATATCTCGACCAAAAATGTTAATTTAACTTTCACTTTACGTTGGTTTATTTAGGTTAATATCACAATCGTAATAAAAGTGACATTTGTAAGCACAAAAAACAATGCACTAACTGAATATAATTTGCAATAAGCAAATGTTTATAAAGTACACTACCGGCCAAGACCAACACCAGGCAGGTATAGGTGCACCGACGGCGCGGCGGTCATGCACGACATCTGCAGGCAGTCACTGTCACTGCATTGTGCAGACGCCGCGGGTCGTGCCCAGGTCGTACCTTGGTCGTGACTGCATATCGTGCGCCGCTTGTCACCACACCCTCGACTCGCCATCACCGACATTATCACATCGCTATTTCGGTATTCCGAGAAAATGGGGGGAGTTTCACATATCTACTTGCTAGTCTGCTAAATTATTAAAACAGGATTTAATTATAGCATAAGAATTATTTTGAATTTAATTATAAACTGCCTTTTCGTTATACTCTTCATAAAAAAGCTCAAAAAAGAGGTAGGTGATTTCATTTCTTTAAATAAGTGACAACGTTTGAAAATCGCTTTCAAGTCGCTTGTGCGGTATTTAGTAATGGTAGAGAAACAATTTCTATAATTTCATTAGGTTCCTTTCCAACAGATTATTGTGTTAATTTGGATGTCCGAAAAACTAAAGAAAACGGTGAAATCTGATAGTATACAATATTTAAAATTAATTAAAGTGGGGAAACATTTTATATGAATTGACTTTTTAATAAACAATTAACGATATTGTCTCCAACAATGTATAATTTGAACTATTAAAAATCACAAAATCTAGGAAGAATATAAAATTGCAAATATTTAACTGTTTTTATTTTACGGTACTTCCCAAATATCAGGTTATGACGCAGTTAATAACAGCCAAAATGAAGTATTCAAAGGCCTAGTCCAAAATCCGGATTTTGTCAAACATTGCATGAAATAAAATAATTGTGACCCCCTCAAACGCAAAAAAATAATTTTCTGTTAAATAAGCAAGACATTATCATAATATTAGCTTTAATAACAGAATGGTCAATTGCAAATTATAATAAGGCGGTCTCTTAGAGGACTCATCACGAAAAATATTACTAATTAGATAGTGTATATTGCATACTTATTCCAGTCCAAGATTATCAAGCCGCACGAACAGCTAGCTTAATAGGTGGCAGTTACCGCAAACTACCGGGGCAGATGACTCTCATCTTACATTATTTATGGCCTGTAGTTACACTGCAGCAAGTTCAACGAACATATACAGAGTCATGATTTTTTTTTTTTACTCGATCCTTTGTGGGAGGGGCCAGAAATAGTGGTGGGAAGTGTTTGTTTAACATTAATATTCCATTGGCCTTTTGGTTTTTGTTGTTGTTTTGTTTTATTTCACTGTTGCATACCAGGTAGTATTTTCATATAACACTATATTGTATCAGACTTACAATATTACGGATAATAATTGCTTTTTAATCACAGTTTAGAACTGTTACTTTTTAACAAAGCATAGTTTGGACTTTAAAATATATTAGCTGACTAGGGGTTAGTGAATGAACGTTATTTAAGGAATCTAGTACTCGAAATTGTTTTTCAGAAGTTCGAATTTTTTGTTTACAGTTGAAATCTTTCCCTCACGCCAAAATTCTCGAGAAGGATCAAGTTTAATAAAACGACCTTAATATTGGTAAATCCGTTCGAAGGTCATTAATAAATTTAGAAGGTTGTAAACAGTTTTACAAAGATTAAGGTTGTATTCTCAGTCCCTCATAACCAATGACAGATGTTACAGTTTCTGGAATGGCTTTCGTTTTTGCCGACATGCAAATACAAGCCTAAAATTACGTTACCTCATCCGAGTTCTGAGAAACAAAGGACCACATGACACACTAATGAAAGTTGCTGGAATGAAAGCTTAAAGAGTCGAGAACGAGTTGCGAAAATTAATCTCTATAACTGGGTTTTATACTACTGTAAAATACTGTTGTATATAGTTTTGCAAAATGTTACAATACACTGCTACAAATTCACATAATTGATATTTTATTTTAAAGTGTTTGATTAAACAGTATCTAATATAACCTCTTGTACATTTTCTGTTGCATTTATTCTTTCTTCCTTTATTACATCTTGTCGTATACGTAAGTTGAATGTTATGTGTAAGGGTCCGTAAATATACTAAGTAATAGTTTACCTTGTCTTATACATACTGCACCGCAGAGAATTATTTTAGCTTGGAAACCAAATAGATATCAAGACATTTAGCTGTAGGGTGAAACGTTTTAATATGAATTTTAAATAAAATCATATAGTTTCCTGGCATTAACGTTTTTATCATCTTTTAAAATTGATTGATTAACATTGTATCTGTCACTATAGTCAAAGTATAGAATTGTAAATGTACACGTGGATAATTTATTACAATTTACATGCATTATTTATAATAATAACTACCAGAGTTTAAGATCAATGAAAACATGATTTGTTGTAAAATTCTAAAATTTCACTTTAATTAGGTGGTTGCTATCTCAGACATGTGCGTTAGGCCTACCTACAGTAAAAGCTTTGAAAAAAGTTTACTGCAATTTTACTGATAAAAATATGTATGAAGATTTGGGAGAAGCAGAAGGTGATATTAGAATGTAACATTAAACTCTGTGTTATATTGTTAAAAGCAATAGGTTGAGCTTTAGTAATAGGTTGGAGAGTTTGAAAACCTTAGGAATCCAACCACCTTGGACGACGCGAGTCGAGCATGTTGATAAACACCCATGTACACGAGCGGCAGTATATCTGAAGAGAGACGGAGATTGGAGCGTTTTGGCGCTGCGTTACCCGGACAAATGGGTTGACAGCAGACCAATAAATCCTGCTGCAGCGAGATCAGAGAGGCTGTGGCTGTGGCTGTGGCTGCGCGGTCGACGGCGCGGCGAGCGGCGAGAGTCCCGCACCCGCACTCGCCGTCAACCTCTCGTATCGGGCGGCTTCCGCATCTTGGATCCCAAATCCTGGTAAAAAAAATATAAATAAAAAACATATGTCTTTTGTATAAATTTGGACAGCTTTATGGTTGTGGTTCTTCTTGTAACTTATGTTTTTATGTTCAATTGATCTTGAATTTGAGTAGTTTTCTTGTATTGTAAATAAATAAATGTTTTGAATCCAGTATCTGTGGGATTAAGAAATAATGGGATTCGGAATTGACAACATATGCTATAAGCCTCCCATAAAATCTAAAAAATCGTTACAGTTTGATGATTATCATCCTAATATCACATTAACATCCATATACTAGGCAATTTGTATTTATTTTTTGACACATTAGTAAGCATTTTAACTTTACAAATGTCTAAGGACAGTTCTAAAAGCACACTTCAGAAAATTATTTTAATGTTATGTATATTAACTAAACTAACTAACACACATATCTTTGGGCATTTCTTCTAATTTCAACTTAAATATATGAGATGTACAAAAGTAGTTCAGCTGGGACCCCTCAAAGGACAAAGATTAATTGGCACACATCAATATTTGTAAAATAGTTTTTTATCATTCTGCACAAAATCAGCCTGTTTTGTTCTTTCAATAGTACAAAAACGGTTTTTTCCTAAAACTGAAAAATCAGCTTCTATATTTAAAAAAAGCCCCACTTTTGCTCCTATTGATGAAAAATTCTATCATCTAGTCCTACTACGCATTAAACTAAGATTCGATATGAAAAAAAATGTTAAAACTCTCGTAAGGTGAAATTGTTGTGGAATTTTATTGACACCAAAGACTAGTTCATTGAATATTTCCCTTTTCTTAAAAGTCTTTGTATGATAAGAGCTTAACGATAGTTAGTTGGATGGTAATTATTAAGAGTTTTATGTTTCAACTCAACTAATCTTGCCAAGGTTTGACAAAGGTTTTTTAATAAATTAAAGAAATTAACATAAAAGCAATAAATAATAAACATAAGTTTTGTTCAAATCATAAGTATAAATCCATCCTAACACATACGAATGAAGCCAACAACTTACTGAATTACTTCCTTTTTGTCAGATGGTAACGTTAGTTATACTTACCTAAGTATGCCAAGGCTAATTTATAGAACAGACTAAACGTGGTAAGCAGCCAGGGCAAAAGATCAAAGTGTTCCTAAGCTCAGAATGCATTGCTACAAGGAATTATTACTACTGCAGTTGGTGCTTGGATCAGTGGACGGCATTTCACTTGTCTTATCGCAATGCAGATTAGTGTATGGCTTCCGGCATCCTTTATGACCTATATTACCGGTCGCCAACATAGCAACTCAACCAATCTTGCCAAGGTTTGACATATGACTTTTTGATTAAATTATCCAACATCAAACAATAAATAGGAAACATTGGTATTTTCAACCATAAGCATAAACCTATTTAAACTTAACGAATGCAGCTTCAAAGAGATTTTACAAAATATAATTTTCCATCCTCCTTAAAAAGGATTTGTGAATATGTAATGAGACAGAACTAGGTGGCATTTTGAAACTGTAATACACATGGTAAACATAATATTCTAGATACTGTGGTAAACATAACAGAAAATGACAACATTGCAGAACGAGAGGGGGTGAGGGGGGACACAGCTGTTAAAATTTCCATCGGACTATTTTCGTGCTATTTTTATGCATTTTACTACAGTAATTAATAAAAAATTTACAAACTTATGTTGAAGCTGTCATCTATCTTCTTATTTCTATAAGGGTTTCGTCTGTTACGTCCCTCTTTCTCTCGACCTACTAGACCGATTTTTAAGATTGAGGTGCCATTTTAAAGCTTAGGATATAGCGCAGCGATGAATATTAATTAAAAATGTCATATCGTTTCGGGCTTCGCCCCCCTCGCCTTTGATTTATTTCTAGAGGGCGCTTTAAAATGTTGACCAAATTTTATTGCAAGTTCTTTAATGTGAATTTTAATTTAACAGCTGATTACCTTCATTGCCAAGGTTTGACATATAATTAAATAAACCAACATGAAACAATTAATAAATAGGAAACATTGGTATTTTCAACCATAAGCATAAACCTATTCAAACTTAACGAATGGAGCTTCAAAGAGATTTTACAAAATATAATTTTCCATCCTCCTTAAAAAGTATTTGTGAATATTGTACTAATAAGACAGAACGAGGTGGCCCGTGCCCAAATCGCGCATTTTATGATTCTGTAGGATTGAAACTCACCTACAGTACGTAAATGTTGATTATGAAGTGACAGATATATATTTTTGTTTACTATCTGGCTTTTAAAATTCATCTGAAGGTAACCAGCTTTTAAATTACAATTCACATTAAAGAACTTACAATAAGTTGGTCAACATTTTAAAGCGCCCTCTAGAAATAAATCAAAGGCGAGGGGGGCAAAGCCCGAAACGATATGACCTTTTTAATTACGATTCGTCACTGCGCTATATCCTAAGCTTTAAAATGACACCTCAATCTTAAAAATCGGTTCAGTAGGTCGAGAGAAAAAAAGACGTAACAGACGAAACCCTTATAGAAATAACATGACAAAATTTCAACATAAGTTTGTAAATTTTTGACTAAATTAAAAATACAATTTACGCCATACAACACTTTATTTCATAACATTAAGTTGTTTAACATTTAAGTTTTCATAACATTAAGTTTGTAAATTTTTTATTAATCACTATAGTAAAATGCACTAAAATAGTCCGATGGAAATTTGTACAGCTGTGTCCCACCTCACCCCCTCTCGTTCTGCAATGTTGACATTTTATGTTATGTTTACCATGTGTATTACAGTTTAAAAATGTCTTTCTGAATAAATTTGGCAACAATGTTTTGACTCTCATCTGACTATTTTCGTGAATCCTACTATAGTATTGGTTTTGTAATGAAGTTCTCAAAGATACACAATAACATGTGATGCCTCTAAAGTTGACGAGAATCGAGAAAATATCTTAATCTAATATTAATCTTCTTGGATTCTTATTGATACCACTGGGTATATATATATAATTGAATCTTTTTTGTAACCGGGTTTTACTCGACGGGTTTCCATATATTTTTTAATTTCATGACCTCAAAACAGCTGATATATTAGTTTTATCGATAGAACCCCGCTATTAAAACTAAACCAGTCCAGATGCTCAAGTAATTTAGAAAATCATCTAATTGCTCAGCTCCCCTGCCACCGAGAATATCCTGCAATTTCGCAGGTAGATTGCAACTGCACCTTCACCAGCTGCGTCTGCAGACAACCCCCGCCACGGAGAGGCAGCCAGCGGACTGGTTACCGGCCTCTAATCTCACATACTAGATTTATGTGAGGCCTGTCACGCCATTTGTTTGGATAACGCAGTGCCAAAACGGTCCAATCTCGGGGCAGATATACTGCCTAGTGAGGCACCGCTCAGGGCCGACCGCACTAGTGTGTCCCCCCGCGATATTGCAACCAGTCAACCCTGTTGGATGACTAGCATTGGTCACCAAATCACAGCTAGAAATTTTATTTTATGGATAATTTTCAGTTTTAAAGGTATCCCCAACCTTCCTTTATATTTATTAGTTATTTATTAGATAAAAATGTGTTTGCTTGGTTATAAAAATCATCTTAATATATACCACTACTATGGCCGGCCCCAGAGATGCACTTTTGACCGTTGACCCCGGGGGTTCCCCACCCCCTCCCCCGCCCATCCCATGAGCTGCGCTATCTCTATCTCTCTCCCCACCCCTCCCCCTTACCATACCGGTTCTTTGACAATGCCCATTTTCTAGTTCATAGTCTAGGATTATCAAATGGTTTTTGGGTTATTCTAATCGGGTTATTATTCGATTGTTTATATTGAAAAATAGAATAAAATGTTTTAGCGATTCAATACAAAACTGGGATGTTAATGATATTTGGATTATTCATTTGATCGTTTGTATAGAAAAAACTTATCGAATATTTTTATTGGTTCAATACAAAACTGTGAACCTTCAAGTATAATAGATATATTTTTTATTCGTTTTTTCATCGTTTCGAAAGTTGTTCGGTTGTGCAATAGGAAAAATACTATAGGGGTATACGACTCGATATATCGATCATATCAAAATCCATTCGGTTGTTTTCATTCGATTGTTTTCTTTCGGTTTTTCATATTGAAAATACTATACATTACTATTGGGGAATCCAATTCAATATATCGAAATTCATTCGGTTGTTTTCATTCGGTTGTTTTCATTCGATTGTTTTCATTCGGTTTTTTATATCTAAAACCCCTTTACATTACTACGGGAGAATCCGGTTCGATATATCGATCGTATCGAAATTCATTCGGTTGTTTTCATTCGATTGTTTTCATTCGGTTGTTCATATCTAAAACCCTTTACAATACTATGGGGGAATCCGATTCGATGTATCGAAATTCATTCGGTTGTTTTCATTCGATTGTTTTCATTCGGTTGTTCATATCGAAAGCCCCTTTACATTACTATGGGGGAATCCGATTCGATATATCGATCGTATCGAAATTCATTCGGTTGTTTTCATTCGGTTGTTTTCTATTCGACCCGATAGTTTTTATAAAAGGGGAGGAGCTACCCGGCCGGCCCTCATTTGTGTTCCGGCTCTCTTAGTGTTCACATCTACCTCTCCCGTTCAGTGATGTCTGCTACACCACCACCACCTTCCCCTCCGCCTTTTGGCGTTGGGAACAAACAGCCCTTCTCAGGGCTAAACCTCTCCTCCCAAGAGGTGGCAGCTCTTGTGGATGGAGTTTCTTCATCCGAGGGCGAAGCCTATCGACCACCGCTCCGAATGGATATTGTTCCTTTCCCTTCTACCTCTCGTCCTATGCCCGGACCATCCTATTCCTGTGCCATGCCTCAGTTGGGCAGGCCTACTCCTGTTCCCGTACCCGACTATGATGTTGTTGGGGAAGTCATTTTACCTTCTCCTGTCTCTCCATCCGCCTTCCGTATTATCGATGAGCGTGAACGTCAGTATCGTAATTTCGAATTGATGGCACGTGAAGTCACCGCCCTAATCGACCCTCCAGAACATTCTGTAAACCCGCATACCTGGATTCGTGAAACCTTTGAATCCTTGCTTCGGCATCTGATAAATGATGACGTCGCCCCAGGAGACCGTGTGGGCTTCACTTTTCATAGTGCTGCAAGAGTTGGTCAACGTCCTATTGGTATCAGCCTACGACGAATGGATCAATTCTCCATCGAAGTTTTGCTCCAAGTGTTGGAACGTTGCATTCAAAGTAATGAAAAGTTCTTGATTTCCGGCCCTCTCAGGGTTGTCTTTCTCCACGTTCGAATGCCTATGGGTGGAATGCGACACCGACGCATCGACTATACATCAGACTTCCATACTTTCTGCAGCAAAAAGCATGGGATACTCACAGTAAACAATAATGACAACCTCTGTCTTGCCCGATGTCTCGTACTGGCCATTGCATTCTTGAAAAAGGATGAGTCCCCTGCAGCTGCTGTAGAGTACACGAAAATGAGAATGTCCGGAAACCGGCCACAAAGAGGATTACAAACCGAGGCTGCTCGACGGCTATGTAGGGAAGCCAATGTTGATTTGACCACCCATGGAGGTGGAGTTGAGGAGTTACGGCTCTTTCAACAATATTTGACCGGCTATTGCATCACAGTGTTTACTGACCGAAGAGGAAGAGAAACAATGTTTGAAGGACCTGTTGGCACACCGGATCATCCACGAAAACATATATATATATATATCGTATGGCTCATTCAGCCAGCCACCATGGTTTGAGAATAATTAAATAAATTCTGCGGTGCAGAGCACCTGAGTCAGTATAAGTAAAAATCTAAACACTAAAATAAAATAAAAAATAAAAATTAGATCTCTCTTTATAGAGCTAAATCCAGGGCGCTAAGCCATTGCAGCCCAGCTTCACTTGAGCTATGCAGACCGGCCAATCCTTCGGGGAAGGCACTCAGTGGGCACTCTTCGACTATGTGTTCCATAGTTTGATACTCTGCTCCGCAGTCGCATGACTGGTCTTGTGTCATTCCCCATTTGTGCTTCCAATAATTACATCTTCCCACTCCAGTGCGGAAACGATTGAGTATAGTCCACTGCTTCCGAGGAAGATTCATACCACCTACCGCTACGGTCGGGTCATCTATCAAGAAATGGTTCCGACCTTGAAAAGCATCCCAGGAGGAAGTCCAGTTTGTATGGATGGTGAAGTTCGAGTCCATCAACTGGGAGGCTGTTCGTAGAGGTGGTTTTCGGGACCTCAATCGGCCCGCATTCTGGGGTAGGTAATCATGGATGGGCAGCTGTGGAGCAGATAAGATCTTTGTGTATTCCCTAATGAGTGCATCCCTTCGTCTTATTTCAGGAGGAGCGATATTACACAGCACTGGGAGCCAGGGTACAGGAGTTGCCATGAGTGTACCACTAATGGCTCTCATGGTCCTGTTTAGCTGGACGTCGATCTCTCTAACGTGCACACTATTTAACCACACGGGAGCACAGTACTCAGCAGTTGAATATACCAATGATAGAGCAGTTGTTCGCAGAACTTGTGCGTTAGCTCCCCATGTGGAGCCAGCAAGGTGATGGACAGTGTTAGTCCTGGTTCTCACCTTAGCTGCCGTTTTTTGTAAGTGGCTTTTAAACGTGAGAGACCGATCTAAAGTGACTCCCAGATACTGTGGGTGGTCATTATGTTTCAACTCAACTCCGTTGAATACGATTTTAAGCTTTTGGTTGGCCAGTCTATTATTCAAGTGGAAGCAAGCAACCTCAGTTTTTGTTGGGTTTGGATTTAGCTTCCAGGCTTCAAAATATTCACCGAGGGTCGTGAGGTCATTTGTTAGTGTTTCCTCAGCTTGTCGAAAATGCTGGTGTTGATATGCCAATGCAATATCATCTGCATATATAAACTTTAAGGACCGAGTTACAGGAATGTCGGCAGTATACACATTAAAGAGCAGTGGGGCGAGCACTGACCCTTGTGGCAGGCCATCCTTTAGTTGCCTAAACGTACTTTCTCTGCGTCCCAGATATACTTTTATCATCCTATTGGAGAGCATTGAGTTGAGGAGACGCAACAAGAAAGGGCAAGGAATAAGGTCGTAAAATTTAACTAGGAGGCCTTTTCTCCAGACAGTGTCATATGCTGCAGTCAGATCTAAAAAAGCCACAGAGGTTTTCAGTCTTCGCTCAAACCCATCCTCAATGAAAGAAGTCAGAGCTAAAACCTGGTCACAACAGTTGCGACCAGGCCTAAATCCAGCTTGTTCGACAGGAATGCTGGCATTGAGAATAGGGAGGATTCTGTTATAAATCAACCTCTCTAGCAGCTTATAACAAACACTTAAAAGAGCTATAGGCCGATAACTTTCAGGCAGTTTTGGATCCTTTCCGGGCTTCAGGATAGCTATGATCTTGGATTTTCTAAATATCCCAGGCATGTCGCCGGTTTTCAGAGTGGTGTTAAAAACTTCCAGAAGCCACTGTCTAGCCTTGTTACCCGAGTGTTTTATAAACTCCGGGAAAATGTCATCCAAACCTGCTGCTTTGCCAATTGGCATCGCATCAATCGCCACTTCCAGCTCGTCGTAAGTGAAGGGTCTAGAGACTTCCAAGGGTGCTTGCCGACTCTCCTTTATCTCATTAAGCTTGAAATTAATTTTTCTGTCTGCAGACGTACGCACAGGTTTTGAAAGTACGGAGAGGCGTTTTGCAATTTCACGAGGGCTAGGCTGTGAGGCATCGTGTTTTTCACTTGATTTACCAGTGGAGAGTTTCCTGAGCAGAGACCAAGCTTTCCGACTACTTTTGGTGAAGTTCAGGTTTTCGACAGTTTTCACCCACTTCTCTCTCCTGGAGTTGTCGAGAGAGTTAAGGAGTTGGTCAGCTACATCTCTGTCAGCAGTGTCTGTAAACTCACTGTAAAGATCTTCGCACTCTCTGCTCCATCCTGGTATGTATTCTTTTCTAAAACCTCTTGGGATTGTCACCTTAGCGGAAGACAGGACAAGGCGAGTGAACCGATCATAGTTTTTTATTTTAGAGGGGATGAACCTGATGCCGCTATCAAGCCTTGATGAGAAGGCCTCCCACTCAGCTTTATTAAAGTTCCACCTAGGCCGAGGAAAAGATCTTACGAGAGGAATTTGCATTCCTACTGATATTATTACAGGCCTGTGCTGAGAGTGGGGGAATGCACCAAGGACCATCCTGGAAGTAGGCACGGGTGTTGCTGATGGTTCACGGGAGCAAAAGCACAAGTCTGGAAAGTACCCACGACGCCATCGGGCTGAATGGAAGGTGTGTGGGTCCTTGGCATTATATACCAGGAAAAGGTTGTTATTTTCAGCCCAGCTTGAAAGACGAGTGCCGTTGTCATCATCAGACGAGTATCCCCACTGGGTATGATGACTGTTGAAGTCACCTACATATACCACAGGATGTTCAAAAGTTGGGAGAACTGTGTCTGACCACTGGGTGTTTGGTGGTTTGTATACATTTACAATAGTAGTCGCAGACACCTTAACAGCAACAACAAATGTGTTGTTATCACAACTTTTGTGGGAGACTGATACGTCGTCTATGTCCTGTCTAACGTACGTCGCCACTCCGTAGACCCTGTGACCTATTTCTTCCACAAGCTTATATCCTGGGATGTTGCCCCTCGCACTGTTTTCTAAGTCTTCTGCATGTGTTTCTTGCAGTGCGAGGACATCGACCTCATTTTCCAGCAGCACCTTGCTGAGGCAGTCACTTTTAGATTTGCTCAGACCCTCTACGTTAAAATGACAAACATTTAAAACACAGCCTAAATTTCTAAATTGGCCCTGGAAAGGGCCGTTTGGATTTTGTCTGGCAGCTGGCATAGCTGAGAGATCACTGTGTGTGACAGTTCAGCTGCCAAAGTTGTTGTTCGTTTAGCACCACCCGGGGAGTACGTGCAACTTTAATGGAATGCTGCGGACGCGAACAACATCACCCCCCACGTGATGAAAACATATAGATTTGATTTATGGCGATAACCACTATAATGTGATTACTTCGCTGACTGGAGCGTTCACGGCAAACAACTACTGTCGATCATGCAAGTATGCAGATTCCCATTCAGTCAGGTGCCATCGTTGTCCCAGTAAATGTCCTGCATGTATCCAGCCCGGGATGTGCGAAGACACTGCACGAGTGAATTGCGATGCGTGTAAACGCTCTTTCTACGGCCAGGCCTGCTTCCAACGGCATTTCCAACCTTCTTTTGGAAATCAATCAACGTGCCAGACTCTGAAAAAATGTGAAAGCTGCCTCCACACTTACAGTTTAGAGCGCATGAAGCGTGATCATGTTTGTGGAGAATCATTTTGCACTATATGTGACAAGTATGTCCCCCCGAACCACCGATGTTTTGTGCAGCCTGCAAAACCTTTCAGCCCGACCAAACCGTTTCTTTTTGTATTCTTTGATTTTGAGTGTACGCAAGAAACTCCTGTCCCAGGTAAACCTGAGGTGTTCGAGCATATACCAAATCTATGTATATCAGAACAAGCTTGCCCAACATGTGTGAACATCCCCGAATCTGATCACGTCTGTGAATTCTGTGGTCAACGACGACGTGTCTTTGAGGGAGTCAACACCGTTAAAGATTTTGTCGCCTATTTGGCTGAGCCAAGGCCACAGTATAAGGATGTGATTGTTATTGCACACAACTTTAAGGCTTATGATGGCCAGTTTGTTCTACGTCACATGATTGAGGAACTCGGCTGGGCCCCCGAGATGATAATGACAGGATCTAAAATACAATCCCTCAAGTATTCTCATCTTCACTTCATTGATTCGTTAAATTTCCTTCTTGAAGGACTGGCGAAGTTGCCCAAAACATTCAATTTGGAAAATGCAGTGAAAGGATATTTTCCACATTATTTCAACAAAATTGAAAATTCTAACTATGTCGGCCCCATTCCGCAACCAGAAATGTACGGTTGCAACGACATGACTGTGACCGAACGTGAGAAATTCTTTGAGTGGTACACGCCTTTGGCACAGGATTCCACCCACGTATTTGATTTCAGGGCCGAACTGCTGAAGTACTGCTCTGAAGATGTTCGCATCCTACGCTTAGCCTGTTTAAAATTCAGGGAAGGATTCCTCACTGAAAACGGTGTTGATCCTTTTAGACAGGCAGTTACGATAGCAGGAGCTTGTATGACTGCATACAAGACAAACCATCTACCTCGTGAAACAATTTCCATCATTCCTGCGGGTGGGTATCGTCTTGCCGACCGTCAGTCTCGTGAGGCTCTCTGCTGGCTCATGTGGGAGGCCCATTCACGAGGAATAGATATTCAGCATGCAGGAAATGGACGTGAAAAGAAGATTTGTGGTCTGAAAGTCGATGGTTACAGCGAAGTCGGTGATATCAAGACTGTTTGGGAGTACCACGGTTGCTGGTATCACGGGTGTCCTCTTTGCTTCAAAAACCGTGACACCGCCATCAAGAATGGAACTGCCGGAGACACAATGGCATCGAGGTATGAGAAGACACTCGACAAAACAGAGTTGCTGCGTCGCAACGGCTACACTGTTATTGAAATGTGGGGTTGCCAGTTTGCAGCCCAGATGGCAAGTAACCCCGCAATACGCCAGTTCATCGATTCACGGGATGACATCGCCGCGCCTCCCCTCGACCCTCGTGATGCTTTCTTTGGTGGTAGGACTAACGCCACCAAACTGTACCACAAGGTAGGCGAAAACGAGAAGATTTTGCACCTCGATGTCTGCAGCCTCTACCCATATGTCTGCAAGTACGGTACGTTCCCCGTGAAACATCCAAAAATTCACGTTGGAGCGGACTGTCCCCAAGACATTGGGAACATCGAGGGACTAGTTCAGTAGTGTAAAATTGCGGCCGCTGGCCCAGTTCAAGGTCACCTGAGGGATGACGTCATCGAGGTCAATGACCTCACCGATGACGTCATCGATGACGTCATCGATGACGCAATCGATGACGTCATCACTAATGACGTCATTTCGATGACGTCACACCCATGACGTCACAGAAATGACGTGCTGATGACGTCATCACCCCTTACGTCATCAAAACGACGTCACCGACGCCACTAAGGTCAAGGTCACGCAGAAACTTAAAATTTTTTAGCACTTTTGCCGTTTCTCGCACTACGCTCCGAGTTTCAGTCAGAGTCCCCGTGACCTTGACCACTTGGAGCGAATTTTCGACAAGAAACGGCAAAAGTGCCAAGTTAAACTCGAGTTTCTGACATGACTCTGCCTAAATGGGCAATCGGTTATCCCTCAGGTGACCTTGAACCAGTACAACGCCCGCAATTTTATGTTACTGTGACCTTGAACACTTAACAACGGAGCGCCGACACCGATGCGCACCCCACGACAGCCATCGAGTGACTGACTGTCAGGCTCTGTGTATGCTAGGTATATCGGCTTGAGAGACTAAGACTCTAAACTGTCAGGAATGGGAGTAACTAACTGAATTTTGCAAGGAAAAGTCATTTCATCCAATATTTTAAACAAATCCTCATCAGTAAAACTGACATTAGTCTGTTTTGTATAAAACTTAGGGTGTCCGCGCAACAGTTTGCGCCACTTAGCTAAAGTTGAAACTCTCTTAACTTTGGGTGGTGGACAGTGAGCAACTAATAAAGTCTTAACACGGCTAAGTTTCTTACCTAAAGTGTCCTGCGACATGGCTTCACCTCACAAAAGTCCGCACAATACTGAGAGACCGCTTGTAGCGCATGAGTCAAGGGAAAAGAGGTGGGGGAAACAGCAGGAGTGGGGGAAGGTCACAGTGGCGGGGAAAGGTGAGGTGGTACGCTGGAGTATCGCATCACTTCACCATGAGCTGTCCTACAGTCAACACACTGTTCTCTTGGCCCGAGTTGGCACTAGAAGAAACATTTCTGTACAGCTTAGGCTGTGAGAGCCGAGGAAGCAAAGTCAAAGTGGAAATTGTGTTAAACTCCAAGATGAAGAGTCTCCTAAATAAACTAATTGTATCCTTGCAATCTCCTATAACTTTAGAGAAATACCACTTTATTAAGCGACACCTTATACTTTGGCAAAACGAAGCGGAAATGGAAAAGATTACAGTAAAATTAATTTAACTTAAAACCTGGACTGGACACTCATGGCGATACCACGTGGCGTGCAAACGCCACCCATAAACATTACAAGTTAGGTTATTGAGCACCTCTGGTACGATAACCGATGTGCTAGAGTTAAAGTGTGATGACCTTGAGTCAAAACACTGAAACACTACAAGTCGATATCGTCCCAGAGTTAAAGTGTAGTGACCTACATTCAGAACTTGTAAAATTACTTACATATAGAGAGCTAGAGAACAGCGAGACGCACCGCATGGAAGCCGGAGACATACTGGCGAAGCGGTGTTGTGCAGCCTAGGGACCCAGTTGTGGTGGGGGTATAGCCAACACTTAGAGTACAAGTGTTGTGGGTGACCTTGACCCACTTAACTTACCTGACCCCCCCCCCCCCCGGACAAAAAGTGCGAACCCCCCCCCCCCCCCGACAAAAAGTGCGAACCCCCCCCCCGACAAAAAGTGCGAACCCCCCCCCCCCCGACAAAAAGTGCGAACCCCCCCCCCCACCCCCCACACCCCCACCCCCACCCCCTCCCCCACCCCTGATATCCTGG
This sequence comes from Neoaliturus tenellus, assembly GCA_030545055.2. NCBI lineage: Eukaryota > Metazoa > Arthropoda > Insecta > Hemiptera > Cicadellidae > Neoaliturus > Neoaliturus tenellus. The sequence continues at coordinate 37,914 of JAQYXR010000711.1, forward strand.
GCGTGGCAGCCCCGGCGGGGATATAAGGGGGTCCAGCCAGAGCCGGCTCGCAGTCCGCTCCCGCGCGTTGAACGTGAACGACCGGGACGGACCGCCATAGGCATCACTAAACATTGAATGGCGCCTTCAGTGTTTAGCGAAGTCTACTCTAACTTTAAGACTTGTATTAGTTGTAAGATATTGCGCTTGCGTTTGGGTATTGGGAATTGATTTATATGAGAGTGTTTTACTTGTACCCTATGTCTCCTGTGTCTTTTATCCTTTGTGTCTTGTTTGTTATATGTGTTTAATGTGTATGTGCTTGTTCCAGCATTGACTACGTTGAGCTCAATTGTGTGTTGTAAGTGTGTTATATGTTTGTAAAGTGTATACGCTTGTTTTAGCAATCCCCCCTTGAGCTTTTTCAATGCTCAAAGTAAATTGTAAAGTCAGGGAACGGGAGTAGGCCCCCGTGTAAAAGCATTTTATACCAACGTTAGCATGAGTCCTCTCAGGCATGCAATATTGCGGCTGGGTTTGGGACTCGGTCCGTTTGTATGCTGACATGCAGACCACAGCTGTGGCCAATTTGCGGTGGCCTCTGCACTCGGACCGAGGGCGTAAGCCACTAGGGCTGTCCTCAACCTCTTGTTTCCCTTCTGGAAACTCAAAATTATGTAAATGAATCTTTGTTAGCTATTTGTGTTTTTAGTCCCCAAGGCCCCCGAACATTCGTGGTTCGCCATGGATGTACGGGGGCCGAAATTTTTTTAATGTCCGTGTGGCCTTGACCCACAAAGATTTATAAAAATTTACTGCATTGATAAAGTTAAATAGTAAAGGTAGGGTACGGGAGTAGACCCCCGTGTAAAACAATTTTAAACCAATTTTAGCATGGGTCCTCTCAGGCATGCAATATTGCGGCTGGGTTGGGACTCGGTCCGTTTGTATGCTGACATGCAGACCACAGCTGTGGCCAATTTGCGGTGGCCCCTGCACTCGGACCGAGGGCGTAAGCCACTAGGGCTGTCCTCAACCTCTCTCAAATTAAGTAAATGTTTTGTTAGCTATTGAAAAGACAATGCAGTAAATGTTTACAAGTCTTGCGTGGCGAAGGGAACACGACATTGGATGTTGCCTTGTTGTCATAGTTGGGTCTCTTTGGAGGCTACAGCGATGACAACCCAAGTGCCCCACACCCCCATCGGGGGTGTGGGGCTTAATTTTTTAAAGTTTTACCGTGACCTTGACCTAAATATATAAAAGTTTTCAAAATTCTTTAACAGTCAGGTCTTATTAACAAGGTAAATATATTAAGCTCTTTTAAAAAAATGTACAAGTCAAGTAACACATAAGGTTTGACTCGTCTATAAGTGTGTCTTTTTTGGAGGCTTCAGCGATGTTAACATAAACGCCTTAAGTGAGGCTTATTGTTTTAAATTGACCCCCCCCCGACAAAAAGTGCGAACCCCCCCCCCCTCCCCCGTCAAAAAGTGCGAACCCCCCCCCCGACAAAAAGTGCGAACCCCCCCCTCCACCCCCACCCCCACCCCCACCCCCACCCCCTCCCCCACCCCTGATATCCTGGGCGTGGCAGCCCCGGCGGGGATATAAGGCGGCCGGGTGGCATGCACTTCTCATTCCTGTCCAGGTTCCCGTACCGGACGGTCCTCTCTCGCTCCTGAGATTTTATTTACTTATTTCAATTTTCTTTTCATATTTACTCTTTTCATATTTACTCTTCATTTATTCGCTTCATCAAGATGGGTCTTAAGCTCAAGAATTACCCACCAGCTTCTTCAACCTCGGCCAACACGCCTCAGCCCTCATCGTCCTCCGCTCCGATCCTAGAATACCTCATGACAGCGCAGATTCTGAGCTGCCTGACGATGCCGCCACCGCCGCCGCCACCGCAGCCTGCCTCGATGCCCAGCCTTTCACCATTGCCACCAACATTGGAAGAGGTTGGCGCACCTTCGGCTTCGGAAGAGGCTGGCGCACCTGCGGCATCTTCAAAGAACCCCAGCGGACGAGTCCTGATAGCCTCTCCAGCACTCTCTCTGCTATCGGACTCGGGATCGGAGTCTGCGGTGTTCGAAGAGGCGCCAAGGTCGAGGATAACCCCCTACAGTCGAACTAAGAAAATCCTATCCTACACCAAATCCCAATGTCCCTCACCCATATCCCCCATGCCACCTACACCAACCAAACCACCCCGTAAATCAATCTTCTCCCCCGAACTTCCCTCAATCGACCTAACCCGTTCACCTACCCCACCCAAAATTGTCTGCAGCCTACCTTTTGACCTACTTAAACCTTCACCTCCCACCCCCATTCCTTCTAGCCAGCCTAAACCTGACAAGCTCCAAAACACTCCAGTAAAGCGTCCAACACAAAAACGTAAGCGTGTTAAACTCCCTGCTGGCAAGGGTAATAAATGCGATTACGTGTGGATGTCAAAAGACTTTGGGATTCTTTGCTGTCAGAAGTTTGCTGTTTTAGATAAAGACCGTTGCCAAACGCACTTGAACAAAAACATCAATCTTCCGAGAGTAAGACCCTACAGTCTTAACAACATTAGGTCTAAAACATCCCAACCCAGACATCCCCACAGTCCGCAACCGCTTGATATTAGAAGACTTAAAATGGATGAAAAATATTATTTTATTGCTCAAACTTATGGAGCTTTTGATGCCAAAGTAGAAATCATTGTAAAAGGTGATGGCAGCCTTCATACAATGAAAGTACCCGTTCGGATGGTACAAAGACAATTTTTCATCCATAAAAAAGGCTATCTAATACGAAGGGAAGGATGCCAATCTGTGTGGGAAATGGATTAGGATGTAGGCCTACCAAAAGAAATTCTAAATTGTTAGGTTGTGTTGGACGATATTTAAAAAACAAAAATTCTTCTTCCAAATTATTTTTTTCCAAATTTAGTCCTAACCCTCTTAAAGTAAGGGAGAGGAGTATTACACAAGTCAAATAATAAAAAAAAAAATACTTGACTTGTATAATACTTTAACCTGGCGGTGATGTAAAGTCACTGGGACAATCTCAAACCGTGTCCTTGAGGGTGAAGACTAAGTTACGAAAATCTTTAACAAATAAAAACTTACCTCCAAACACTTGTAGCTTGCTACAAGTGTTTGGAGGTAAACATTTTTCAAAGTTTGAATGACCTTGACCCATATAAATTACTGTTTAAAGTAAAGTGCTAACCTTACAACTAATGTCGTGTATCACGTGATACCCCCCACTCTAATGCTCTTACTAAGCTTGTATGAGCCGTTCATTTGCTTCAGTCCGTTTCTGTACTCCGTGTAAACATGTCACGGTACAATTACAAAGGTGGTGACTTCTTGATAGATCCACACAATGTTTGGGAAGTGCTAAATCGGCATAGAATGGAAGTTGAGCACTGTATAAGACGAGATGGGTCTACATTTTATCTATGTATTATAAACAACCAAACTCATAAGTATGAACACTGGACAAAAATTAATTATAACAACATAGATGAGCTGTTTGCTTGGGTCTTTGAGCTGTGTAAAGTTATTGAAGAAACCAAAATGATGGGTTTGCTAAAGGTATGTAAAACCGATGACCGGGAAGAGTAAGGGAAATTTAGTGGAAGTCCTTAAGCTATCCCCCCCCCCCAAATTCCCCATTCCCTCCCCCACCCCCTCCCCCACCCCCTCCTCCACCCCGCCCCTACCACTACAAATAGGTATATATAGGAGTGGTAATCCAATGTCCGCTCATTCAGCTTGCATCCGTTAAGCAGAACACCTCGCACCATGTCTGGAAACTCTTCAGCTTCTAGCTCAAGTGTTGGGCCCAACCGATCGAGCCTTCTGTTAAGCAGTCGAGTCCGATTTTCTGGCTTTGGACCTGTGAAGAAGGACCCGTGCAGCAGCAGTGGAGCCTCTAGATCAGCCTGGTATGTAAGGAGTCGCGTCCGGTTATCCGGCTTTGGCCCTGTGAAGAAGGAGCTTTGCAGCAGTGGAGCCTCCAGCTCGGCCCGGCCTCCTACCAACCCGCAACCAACCACATCAAATGCATCTACACAGACACCACCAAATGTATTTGAAGCGTACAATGAAATTATAGAGGAAAAGGATAGGGTGCTAGAGAATGTAATCCGTGAGGCAAATTCAATCCTGAGAAAATATGACAGACTAATTATGAAGTGTCAAGATCTTTTAGTGGACAGTGATGCTAGTGAGGATGAGAGTGGATAGGTGTGTGGGTAAAGACTCGGACTGGGACTTGTGTGTTTGTATGAATGTGTGTGTGAATGCGGAATACAGAGCGGGGGATAGATCACTCTGTGGCAATGGACTAACATGCCACTTAGTGATCTATCCCCCGTTCTGGTAATGTTTTTGGATGGCCTTGACCCACTTTACCAAGGCTAGCACTAGCTAGCCTTGGTCAGTGGTGGGGGTACTAACCCCCACCACTGATAAGTGTATATATACGGGTATTAACGTGCAGTTTGGTTATTCTGCTTTGTACCGCTTAGCTGAATACAGCACTGTAACATGGCTTTCAACTCCAAAACTTCTCAGGCTTCCTCTTCTTCTTCAAGAAGGCGTGCTGCCAACGTCCTGCCTGCTACTCGTGGACCTGCTCGACCATTCCACAGCATAACTGTTGCTCGGGCAAACGCCTGCAAAGCTCCGATGCTACGGACCTTGCTGGAGGTAAGCCAAGACGGACAAGGCTTGCTCAGTCCTGGTCAACGGCAGGAGCAAGAAAGGCGTATGGCGTACTTCAGGCTGCAGGGTGTAGTTCCCAGCTTGAAGTTAGGCGATCCGAGAGTAGCAAGCATCAACGAGGCAGCGGACTACATATCACACCTTCACAGTGTTTTAGAAGTAAAGGACCAACAAATTGAAAACTTAAAAGAACAATTGAAACAATTTAACTTTAATCCTGTGGAGTTTGTGGAAGCAGTGATGAGTGATAGTGATGATGAAGGAACTGAATATATATTGGGTATGTAATGAAAGACTTGGACAGGGACATGTGTGTGTGTAGAATACAGAGCGGGGGATAGACTACTTTGCGGCAATGGACTAGCATGCTGCTTAGTGGTCTATCCCCCGCTCAAAGGGTACTTTTGAATGACCTTGACCCACTTTAAACGAAGGACAACCGGTTAACTGGTATAAAAGAGGGGGGTCTGTACATTCCGACTTCATTCTGCTTTGAACCTTCCAGTGGAACGCTAGAAAATGAGTGGATCACTGATCATTGGTAAGGAGTGGGAGTATGTAACCATAAACTATTTAAACTGTAGAGGGATGTTGAAGAAGGTGTATGATAATGTTAAAAGAATGGTTGTTGAAGAAGGTAGGGTAGTGATTGTAGCGTGGAAGAAGAAGCAGTATACAGGACAACAAGTGAGAGCAAGTGACTTTGGGGGGAATAGTGTGTTTCAAATTGGACGAGCGAACTTGGTTAATTTGGACATTGTGTTTTGGGACTTGGAAAGGTTAATTGAAAATAGTGGCAAACATGGGGAACTCTTAATTGGCAGGGAGGACAGAGTATATGAGTAAGTGTAAAAGACTGGGGGGCTTATGTGTGTGTGTAAAGACTAGGACTTGTGTGGAATACAGAGCGGGGGATAGATCACTTTGCGGCAATGGACTAGCATGCTGCTTAGTGGTCTATCCCCCGCTCAAAGGGTATTATTGGATGGCCTTGACCTATATAAAGGTAGAGGGGGAATGGGTAATAGGAGGGGGAAATTGGTATATATATGTAGGACTGATGAATAAAGCATTTAGTCAAGCATTTGTCTAGACACTATCAACAACAACAATGGAGAGCTTCAGTGTTGAGTTCATCCTCTTGGAAGAAGACATCAACGAAGTGGTGGAACTTATAGAGGATAAGACCAGCCAGGGCACATTGGAACTTGTGAATTGCGAACCGTTGGACAATGCCGCAATCGATAAGATTGCATATTTCATGATGCATTTGTATAACGAACAAACAACCAATATGGAGTTTGTGCAGTACCTTTATCAAAACCAAGTAAATGTGCGAGTGACAATTACTTGGTGGCAGTAATAATAAAGTGTAACATATGGATGTGGACTTGGATGTGGACTTGGACTTGAGTGTGGTCTGCGGAATAGAGCGGGGGATAGATCACTTTGCGGCAATGGACTAGCATGCTGCTTAGTGGTCTATCCCCCGCTCAAAGGGTATCTTTACGTGACCTTGACCCACATAAATTGTATAGTTGGTGGGGGTATAAAAAGGGTAAGCAAATTGGATGGATACAACACTTCCATACCATGGCTCCACTTGACAACACCGTGTTCCATCGCAACAGAATTGTCTCTATTCTGGAGGTAATACCTCTAGAAATTATAGAAGTAGAGGACCAACTACCTGCGGTTGATCAAGAAGAGGAGGAGGAAGAGATAATGGATATTGAAACGGACTCTGACGAAGCTGGTTCAACGGACAATGAGGTGGACTTGCACGCCTACGAAACATTAGAGTCGTCATCTGAGTCGGAAATGGAATTCCAATTGGAAATCGAAGAAGAAGAACAAGAACAAGACACTCCCCATCGTCCAATGGATAGGATGTTAGTTGCCAGAAGAATTATGTATTGTCATCGCTGCCTATTCCGTGATGAGGATGATTCCGACTCTGATGGTGATGTTTCACCCTTGTAAAAAAGTTTAAACAAAAAGTTAAAAAAGAATGTGAGCGGGGGATAGAGCACTTTGTAGTAAATGATGCTGCTTAGTGCTCTATCCCCCGCTCAAAATAATAATTCCAAATGACCTTGACCTACATAAACTTACTCAAACAGACGTCTTTGAAAAAACTTGTACAAATTATTGAATCTAGACCAAATATCATCAATTTATCAAGCCTACTGATAAATGTATTACAAACGGTTGTGTAAAGGCTAAATTTAGCACATGAGTGATAACCTGTTTCCATATGACGTCACTTTCCCCACCTATCTGCCTCGGATATAAAGGGTCCCGGTGGAGTGCGCTGCTCATTATTGCGTGGACATTCACAGAGTGTGCATTCAAAGCCAAACTGTTTGAAATGGCTCTTTGCGACATTTGTGGGGAAATCTTTCAAGACGAAGATCTTTTCACCATACACAGAGAATTACATGAAGACGAAGATAGAAAAGAAGATATTACCATGGATGAAATAGACTTAGACTCAATTGACCGGTTTTTGGAAGAGCACCAGAAGCAGACGGACTACTGGGACAGCTATCTACAGCAAATGCAAAGAAGAAGACCTAGTGTGATCCAATTTGCTGGTGCTGGACCATCTACTGCTAGAAGACCTTTTGAAGAAGAAGACACTGAAGAAGAGGACACTGAAGAAGAACTAGAAGATGTGAAACAACTGCGCACCACGGCCTTGCCAGGACGAGTTGTAACACATTTTAAAATTAATAATGTTCAATTGGAACTGGAAACATTTATAACCCAGGCTAAGGAACTTGTTGGTGGAACCTTGAGGGAAGAACTACAAAGATTAAATTTTATTAAATTTGGAATGGTGTTAGAGGCTATGTTTAACAATACTGATGGTGAAACAGCATTGAGAGCGTTCATTACCAAAAACCGAACCCTTACCTTCACCTCCAACATCGATGATATTATTGAAGAATGCTTGGAAGAACTTATAACAAAACTTCAAGAACATGAAGGAAGAGGATCTGGATGGACTTTGTCATCAATTGAAGGTATGGATGTAAGGGTTCACAAGCATGGATATGGTTTAAGGGGTAGTAGTTTTATCCCTTTACCAAAGAAAATCCAAAACACTAAATCGTGTAGGAATGTGCAAAATGAAGGTAATGAATGTTTTAAGTATGCAATGTTAACCAAGTATGTTAAAGATCATCCTGAAAGAGTTGGTAGAGAGTATTACGAAAATGAACACCGCTACAACTTTCAAGGCCTCACCTACCCAGTTACATTGAAAGACATAGACAAATTTGAAAAGAAAAATCCTGGCGTTTCAGTGAATGTTTTCGGTCTGGATGATTCGAACAACGTTTATCCTTTGCGGGTAGTAAAAGTTGAGCAAAGAAACCACACTGATTTGTTACTGATCACTAAGGGTGAAATTTCACATTATGTGTGGATAAAGGACTTTGCATCCTTGATTCGAAATCAATTATCAAAACAGAGGCGTAGGTTAACAGTGTGTAAAAGATGTTTTTGTTTCACATATAAAGAAATAAGACAAGGAGGATTAGAGTGGTTGATAGAACACAAAAGACTTTGTAATGAAAATTATGAAGTGAAGATTAGTCTGCCACCACCATCTCGAGCGTGTATCCAATTTAACAAAACAGTTCACCAATATCGGATTCCAGTAGTCATCTACGCAGATTTTGAATCTACGTTAGTACCACAGGAGCTGCCGGACGGTGAAGTGACTAGAAGAACAAAATATCAGTTGCATCAACCCAACAGTTTTTGTCTAATCGTGAAATCAACCTTGTCTGAAAACCAATTGCAAAACTATGGTTTAACATCCACTCCAATACTTTACCGTGGTGAAGAAGCCGCTAAGTATTTCGTAGACCAGTTGTATGACATTGCTGAAAAGGTACAACGCTTGTATGGTAATGTCGTACCTATGGAACCTTTGAATGAGAATCAACAAGAAGAATACAATATGGCATCAAGATGTTATCTATGCGAGAAGAGCTTCAGTGAAGAAAATCCAAAAGTAAGAGATCACGATCACCTGACAGGTTTATACAGAGGAGCTGCTTGTAATTCATGCAATATAAATTACAAACTGCCCCACTTTATCCCTGTCGTGTTACACAATCTTAGCGGCTACGACTCCCACTTCATTATTCCAGAGTTAGGAAGAGATGATGGTAAAATTGATGTTCTTGCTACAACATTGGAAAAGTACATCAGTTTCTCAAAAACCGTAGGTAAAATTAAACTTCGCTTTGTAGACTCTTATAGATTTATGCCATCTAGTTTGAGCAGATTGTCTGAGAATCTACGAAGAGAAGACCTAAAAGAAACCAGCAAGATTGTACCTGAAGATAAATTGGACTTAGTATTACGTAAAGGAGTATTCCCCTACGACTACATAACATCTACAGAAAAATTTGAAGAAACCAGTCTACCACCGATCGAAGCCTTCAACAGCAAATTAAACGAAAGTGAAATCTCCGTTGAAGACTACAATCATGCTTGTAATGTTTGGAACCAACTAAACATTCAAACCTTAGGGGAATATTCTGACTTTTATATAAAATTGGACGTAACTCTGCTGTGCGATGTGATGGAAGAATTCCGAAACACCTGCTTCTCCGCCTATGGACTGGACCCTCTACACTCGTACACATCTCCAGGATTAGCATGGCAAGCTATGCTAAAGTCAACCAACTGTCGACTGGAACTTCTAACGGATATCGATATGGTGCTCATGATGGAATCTGGTGTACGGGGTGGTTTGACACAAGCTGTAACACGTCATGTCAAAGCCAACAACAAGTACATCCCCGGCTTCGACGAGCAACAACCATCGGTCTACCTTGGCTACTTTGACGCAAACAACCTTTATGGTTGGGCAATGTCAAATCCGCTTCCCTACGCTGACTTCAAATGGATCGACCCGGCCACCATTGGAGACATCTCACAGATTCCAAAGAATGGTCCAAAAGGCTATATTTTGGACTGTGATTTCGAATATCCAGAGCACCTTCATGACCATCACTACGACTTGCCTCTCCTAGCCAAGACTGAAGTTTCACCGACAGGAAGATGGCCAAAATTGATGATGACCTTGGAGAATAAGGATCGCTATGTGGCTCACTACTGGGTAGTTCAACAGGCTCTTGAATTGGGTCTACGTATAGTGAGAATTCATAGAGCAATTGAATTCACCCAGTCTTGTTGGTTGAAACCATATATTGATTCCAACACTGCAAGAAGAGCTGCAGCGACAACAGCATTTGAAAAGGACTTCTATAAATTAATGAACAATGCCATCTTTGGGAAGACCTTGGAGAACAAAAGAAAACACAAAAATGTAAAATTAGTGAGTGATCCTAGGAAATTGGAAAAATTAGTGCAAAAACCAAATTTCGGAACATCCATGATTATAAACGAAAATCTAGTCGCTGTCAGTATGAAGAAAACAACAATAGTCATGGACCGTCCGTTATACATAGGTATGTCGATTTTGGATATAAGTAAAACCCTGATGTATGATTTCCATTATAACAAAATGGTTAAACATTACGGAAGGGAAAACATTGGAGTCGCATACATGGATACGGACGCGTTTATCTACTGGATAAAGACTTTGGACATGTATGAAGACCTAAGGACTTTTCCATACAAAGAAGATTTCGATTTTTCTGACTATCCGAAAAACCATCCAAATTTTAATGAAAAATATAAAAAAGTAATTGGAAAATTCAAAGATGAAGCAAATGGAATGCCTTTAGAAGAAATAGTGGCGCTGATGGCGAAATTGTATTCATTTAAGATGTACCACGAGAACAACACACCGACAGTGAAGAAAGCAAAAGGAGTGAAGACATCTTATTTGAAAAAACACGTGACATTTGACCACTACAAGACTTGTTTGTTTGAAGATACTACGATATCAGCAACATTCAACAATATCCGAAGCTTCAAGCATCAAGTCTACAGTGTCACCGAAATTAAAAAAGCGTTGTCAGCTCGGGATGATAAAAGATACATTATGCCCGACAAAATCCACACTCTTCCTTTTGGCCACTACTCTCTAAACCCTATCAACTAGTAACCTATTCTTCGTCCTTCTACAACTACGACCTTATTCCTTTCTCCTTCCGTAAAAAAATGGGGAACACGGCAAGTCCAACGCCGTGTTCCCCATTTTTTTACACAAGTTTGGATGACCTTGACCCATATAAATGATGTGAATATTTAAAACAACATTCATTGTGATTATACATGTGATACAACAAACATTGAAACCTGCAATATGAAGGACTTAAAGCAACAAATTGTCAACGAACTTCATAAACCTGCAAGAAGAAAGTTTCCACGAAGAAATACGGTGATAAAAGGAATTAATGATTTATATCAAGCGGATTTAATCGAAATGATTCCTTATAGCAAACAAAATAAAGGATATAAATACATATTGACTGTTATTAACTGTTTTTCAAAAATGGCAGATGCTTTACCACTAAAAGATAAAAGTGGCAAAAGTGTTACAAAAGCAATGGAAACAGCTATACAAAGAGACAAACATACTATTAAACATTTACAAACAGATGATGGAAAAGAATATTTTAATAAGGAATTTGCAAATTTAATGAAAAAACACAATATAAACCATTATTCAACCAATTCAGAAGTAAAAGCCTCAATAATCGAAAGATTCAACAGAACTTTAAAAAGTGCAATGTATAAAATGTTTTCCAACAGAGGATCGCACATATGGATTGATATGTTACCAAAACTTATAAACGATTACAATAACAAATTTCATAGGACTATCGGGATGAAACCAAACCAAGTAACTAGTAAAAATGAAAACCTTGTATTAAAACGTATAAAAACGAATACTAAACCAAAAGTTGAAAAACTAAAGCCTAAAAAATTTAATGTGGGTGATAAAGTGCGAATAAGTAAATATAAAGGTGTATTCAGTAAAAGATACCTGCCAAATTGGACCAATGAGGTTTTTACTGTATTCAAAGTACAACCTACAGTACCTGAGACATATATTTTAAAAGATAATAAAGGACAATTGCTTGAAGGAGGGTTTTATGGACATGAAATGTTAAAATCAACAGTAGGCGATGTATATTTAGTTGAAAAGGTGTTGCAACGGAAAAAAGATAAGGTCAAAGTACGATGGTTAGGATTTAATAAGACGGAAGATTCTTGGATACCTAAAAAGGATTTGATATAACGATAGAGAATCATTTTAGGTTGAACCATTACAAAGGATGGAGATAGTACCACAAAAAGAGAGTTTTACTATTAATAATATAGATGAACTCACAGTGGACAATTCAGAATTCAATAGTGGGAAGCATGGCAATTTGTTACCAAACACCGTTCGTTGTCTGGTTACCGGACCTTCCAACTGTGGAAAAACTAATGTAGTATTCAATTTGATTACAAACCCTAAAGGATTACGATTTAACAATCTATATGTATTTTCAAAATCACTACAACAACCAAAGTATCAATTATTGGAAAAAATACTGACTAATGTGCCTGAAGTTAAATATTTAAAGTTTAATGCAAGCGAGAGTGTCATGCAGCCACAAGAAGCTAAACCATTCTCCGTGTTTATATTCGACGATGTATCTTGTGAAAACCAAAACACAATAAGGAATTACTTCGCTATGGGTCGACATAACAACATAGATAGCATTTATATTGGCCAAACTTACAGCAAAATACCTAAACAACTCATTAGAGACAATGCAAACATGTTAATTGTATTTAAACAGGACGAAACCAACCTAAAACATATATATTTTGATCATGTAAATGCGGATATGACATTTGAACGATTTAAAGAGTTGTGTGGAAAGGCTTGGGCTGAAAAGTATGGGTTCCTAACAATTATGAAGGAACGACCGCTAAACAATGGTCGATACAGGATAGGATTTGATAAATTTATATTAATACATTAAACGTGGTATAACACATTCATTGTTGTACAACACGTCTTGCTACAAACATGGTTAACCAAGAAAAATTAGTAAAAGAAATAAAATCACTTAGTGATTCTATTCGGGCTAAAAACAGAGCATTGAAAATAGGTATTAGCGAGAGGGAGAAATTCCTTGAATCTACTTTTAAACCTATTACTGAACCCTTGAAACAATTAAACAAAAAATTTGCTAAACCTGTATTGGAAGGAGATGCGATTGCACCTATTACGAAGTTTGAAAGAGAAAATGTAAAATCAGAAGATTTTAGTGATGAAGACCTGGAATCCTCTACGTATAGTGGTTTTACCGGTGGAGAACCCGAAAGAGAGCTAGAATCACCGGACTATAGTGGAATAAAAGAATTATATGAAGTAAAAGCCAAAAGAGGACATGAAGTTGTATCAACTGCTAGTGAAGAGGAAAAAGAAGAAGAGACAAGGGAAGGTCCGTCAAACATAAGCTTATTGGGTGAAAACATTCATAACAAAGGACCTTTAGGAAGGAAATACATGGTAAAAATGTTACTCGGAACAATTCCTAATAAGAATTACCATAGTTATGGAGCGAGATTAACAGAAGACGGTTTAATGATAGGTAATAGCCCGTTAAACGTTGACGAACATGATAATATTGTCATTGGTGATCAAAGGTATAAGGGCACAAAAGGATTATTTGAATTATTATTTGAAAATAAGCCTTCAGTATCGGTAGTGAAAGAAAAAGACATGGAAGCATATAAAAATATTTTGGAACAGACAAATGCATATAGGAGAAAGTATTTACCTGACCAGCCTCCTTTTAGATCTAAGTCTTTAAAATATAAAGAATTTGTATCCAAGTTAATACCAACTAGAAGACAAACAATGCCGTTAACACAAAGAAAACCTGTAAAACGAAGATTTATGGCATCCACTTTGGATGTAAGTGCTCAGGAACGAAGAAAAAGAAGTAAGTCCGTTACGGGTACAGGTTTAATGAAGAAACTATATAACACAAATGTGATTTATTACAATAATATCAATAAATTGGTGGATAGAATGAAACTAATACATGAAGCTAAAGAAGCGGGTCATACTGGATTGGAAAACGAATGGGTGGCTTTAGTGGATGAACTCCGAAACCGTGGGGTAATCTCATAAAAATGCGTTACTCCCTAGAATACTATTCAGTTGCACCATGAGTGTCGACAAGTTCGGACGTTACTCCTCGGATGGGTTATATTATGCCAATAGTTTAAAAAGAAGTGCTGGTTTACCACAAACACCTGATGGAGATTATGATATGAGTAATAAAAGGTTAAAAAACATAAAAGATCCTACGGATGAAAACGATGCAATAAATCTAAAAATATTAAAGGAAAAGATATCGCCAACATTAAGACTACAAAATAACACATATGACGCAGAAGATCATAGAATCATCAACGTTGGTAAACCAAATCAAAACGGTGATGCAATAAACAAAGGTTATTTGTCATCTGAATTAAAAAATACGTTAAAATTCAATGGGAAAACGTATAGTGCCAACAATAAACGTATATCCAACGTAGATGACCCTAAAGATGCAAAAGACAGCGTAAATAGACGCTATTTACATTCTTTGATACCTGAAAAGACAAAAGATGGATTTTCTTTTTATAAATTTGTTATTAACGATATAGGTTATCCAAAAAATGAAAATGATGCTGTAAATCTCAAATATATAAAAGATCATTGTGTCATACGTGATGTGGGAGTTATCGATTGTCTTGGCAATTGTTTGGCGAATGTAAAAGATGGTTCAGCACCATCTGATGGTGCAACAGTGGGTCAAATGAAAGAGACTTTAAAACAAGAAACAACTGGATTTGCAAAACGAGATGAAGTATTATCAAAGCAAGGGGATGACTTTATTCAAGGTAATGAAAAATTTCATTTATTGACATACAAAAACGCTTATTGGGATTGCAGGCATGGAAGGTTATCAAATGTGTCATGGGGTCATGCAGATAGAGACGCGGCTGCCTTAGGACAAACAGTACATCTAGATCCAAATAATTACCATGCGTTTTTTATATGTAGTAATAAAAAATTAACAAACATGGCGCAAGGAAGAGAAGCAAATGATGCTGCAACTGTAGGACAGGCTATCACATTATCACAAATGGATAATAAAGTGTATACTTGTAATAATAAACGTATAACAGAGCTTAAAGACCCTGATCATGCAGATCATGCTGTAACTGTTAATTTCCTTGTAAAAGTAATAGGTAATTTATTATTTGATATGCACAATTATATTGCAGATAAAACATATACTTCGCTTGATGAAAACTTGAGAGGAAGATGGATAAAACAGGAAATTGTTAATAAATACTTTTATAACCCTAAAACTATAAAATTTAGAACTTCTAACATTGCTAATTGGGGTACTTTTGATATATAACTTGAATATCTTAACAAACAACTTCATTTATGTTTAACTCCTCATAGAGGAAACACATATGTTGCGAATTGCAATTATAAAAGACATTAATGACATTTCGGTATATCAGTCCAAATCGGGACATTGCGAGGAAAGGAAGTGGGATCACATCTACAGCGGTTTCTCTGTTAAGTAAAGCTTTAAAACGAATTCCAGTAGGATCCATAGTAAATAGAGCAATAGACGCATTACCATACGAATTTCATATACCGGGAGGTTATCAGTATTGCGGACCAGGAACTAAATTGAAAAAACGATTGGAAAGAGGCGATCCTGGCATAAATAAGTTAGATCAGGCTTGTAAAGAACACGATATCGCATATTCCACGTTTGCCGATTCAAAAAATAGATCAAGAGCTGACAAAAAGCTTGCGGACATAGCTTGGCAACGAGTAAAATCAAGTGACGCTAGCATAGCAGAAAAAGCAGCAGCTTTAGCAGTAACAGCAGGTATGAAGGCTAAAACAGCAGTAGGAGGTGGAAGAAGGAGGAGAAGGAGAGTAAAAAGGAGGTCAACCACAAGAAAACATGGAGGAAATATAAAAAGAAGACGACGATCTACAAGAAAAGGCAGGAAGAAGCCCACCGTGTGGTCAATGGTAAAAAACGGGGCAGGTCTTTACCTAAGACCTTATCGTGCATATTAAATGAAAGAAATCAATTGGTCATACCACATAAAGCATTAACCAATATTGAATTATTTAAATATATTTCCTGTTTAAAAATACCATTTTTCCGCGGAGTGTTTATGAAAGACAGTTTACCATAGAAAATGTGGCAAAATGAGACTGGAATTGTAAATTTGGATAATACTGAAGGGCCTGGCACCCATTGGGTTTGTTATAAGAAACTAAATAACAATGTATATTATTTTGATAGTTTCGGTAATTTGCCACCACCAAAAGAACTTCAAAATTACTTTAAATCTGCTAAAAACATATATTATAACTATAAAAGAGAACAACCTGATAATACTTCAATATGCGGCCATTTATGTTTGGAATTTCTAGCTAAAAGTATCAGTCACTATTGAGATGTCTTCCTATACGGTATCATTAACAGGAAAATCGTCCACTTTACGAAGTATCCTTTTTCCAGCGTTACGCTTGCAAAAAGGAAGGTTTTGGGAGGCGGCACTATTGGATTTTACAACTTACAACTCTATCCCCAATGTTACGGAAGGTAAAAATAACGTATTGCATTATTATAAGGGAAAGGATGCCAGTGGAAAATTTACAGACTTACAAGAGTGCAGGTTACCCACAGGTTCTTATGAAATTGATCATATAAATGAATTTTTGCAAACTAAAATGGGAAAAGACAATATAACATTAAAAGGTAATAATAATACGATGAAAGCTGAAATTACTTCCAAATATTATATAGATTTCACTCAACCAAACTCAATTGGTGATTTATTAGGATTTTCCAACGATGAGCCTGTTTTAGAACCAGATGTAACACATTCCGGTAAGAAAACAGTAACAATATTAAAAGTCAATAGTATAGACATAACTTGTAACATTATACAAGGTGCTTACAGGGATGGGGCTAACACCCACATCATACATACTTTTTACCCAAGTGTACCACCTGGATTTAAAATTGTTGAAAAGCCACAAAACCTGGTATATCTACCGTTGAACACCACTTTCATTTCAGACATCGTGTTGAGCGTATTGGATCAAGACGGTAACTTGGTAGACTTCAGAGAAGAGCCTATTACGATTAGATTACATTTAAAATCGACACTTTAATACAAAACCATGGGTTTAACATTTAAAAGCGAACAACCTACGGGAAACCGCATTAGTAGCTCTTCAGCTGTGGAGGAGTTAACACGCGAGAACATTCGTTTCTTAGAGAGAATTGGATTAAAATTAACCGAGTATGGATATACTGGATATAGCGCAGGGTCCAACATTCGACGAAACCCTATGGGAAAAAGAATATCACACCCACAACCCTTACACTTCATCGAAATTAAACAATAACGATGAAATTCGTATTCCCATACAAAATCAAGACATTTACACACTACCATGTGAAAGTTACTTGTATATTGAAGGACAAGTTACTAAAAAGGACGGTACTACTGTTGGTACAACAGTTCCATTTATAAATAATCCTATGGCTTTCCTATTTGATGAAATTAGATATGAAATATCAGGTGTAACAGTTGATTCCACTAAAAAAGTAGGTATTACGACAACTTTAAAAGGATTAACATCTATAACACCCAATGAAACCAATTTACTTAAACCTGCCGGATGGGTATTACCTACGATTGACACGATCACTCCAAATCCAAATGGATATTTTGATTTTCATATTCCATTACGTTTGCTGCTTGGTTTTGCTGAAGATTATAGGAAAATAATATTAAACGTTAAACAAGAATTAGTTTTGTTGAGATCTTCTAACGATAAAGACATTATTAAAGCTGCAGATGCTACTACAGATGCGACTTTAGAATGGAAATTAAAATTAGACAAAATTGTATGGAGAGTTCCACATGTTAAATTGGCTGACGAGCATAGAATGCTACTTTTAAGAAAATTAAAAGCCGATCGTGATATTGTTATTCCATTTAGAAGTTGGGAATTTCATGAGCATCCCAGTTTACCTACTACGGATCGACACACTTGGACTGTTAAAACATCGAATTATGTAGAACGAGCCAGGTATATTATATTTGGTTTACAAACAGGTAGAAGAGACGCCATTACTAAACATGCAGGACAATTTGATCATTGTGACTTGAAAAATATTAAAGTTTATTTAAATTCACAATTCTTTCCATACGACAATTTAAATGTGTCATTCACTAAGAAGAAATACAGTATATTGTACGATATGTACGCGAGATTCCAAAGTTCATATTACGGTAAAACAAATACACCTTTATTACCACCTGACAAATATTTCGATGCCTACCCAATAGTTGTAATCGATTGTTCTAAACAAAATGAATCAGTAAAGTCTTCAAGTGTGGATATAAAAATAGAAATGGAATTCAACGATGCTATACCGGCTAATACAACTGCATACTGTTTAATTCTACATGATAAAATCGTAACATACACACCTTTAACTGGAATTGTTAAAAATGTATTGTAAGAACCGGTTTTGTTTCATTCCGCGAGTATAAAAGCAGAGCGTACAGACCGCTCCTCATCAGTTTGTTGCCTACTGTTGTATGGGTAGCATCGTATTCAATATGGCTTCTCCTAGTGGTACACCTGAAAATGTGGTAGATATTGAGAAGGAGATATCTGAGTTTTTAGATCCTCAAGGTCACCAGGAAGGAGGTGAACAAAACGTTTGCGGACAACTTCACGCCAGTAATAATGTTGAAGAAAAAGGTAAAAGAAGAAAGACTATACAAAAGAGAAAAAGGGATATTGAAGATAATATTTCTCCAAACATATTGAGTGAGGTATTTTTGCGAATATTTTACCCAATCTCTTCCAGTTTGGATAAAAGTGTTTTAATCGGTGTTATGAAATCTACAGATTATTCCCCTACTGTAGTTTTAACTCATGGACCCAAAATGATTTTGTTTACGGACAGTGCTTGGGAATCGTTTATGAAACATTTGCATCTGCTAGAATGCTATTTAAGTAGTAACATGTTTGGAAGAAAGACAAGGGTAGGACTTTTGGATTCAAATGTGGAAATTGATATCATTAAACAACGTGGTGATCATCAGCTACGGTTTAGAGACACAACAAGACATGATAACAAAATTCAACTTAATCGAGAGGAGTTTTTCATTTTAACTTGTGCTACTGAACCTATAACAAGATACTTGAGACAACTGGTGTTTTCAAGTTCGATTATTAAAGATTATCTGGAAGACACTTTGGACAAACAACCGGACGCACCTATATTATACGGACCTGTGGATACTTCTATATTTAATAGAGTTCCTCATGAAGTACAGATGTGGAGACAATTGGAAAAGTACGCTCAACTACATAAGAAATCAGTAAAACAGGAAGAAGAGGAAGATGGAGGAGAAGAATCAAGTGTTAGTGATGAAAATGAAAATAAGGAAAATATAAAGATGGAAACTTAAATGACAATGGTTAGTTTTTAAAACAATAACCAACATTTTGTGGGGTTAGGCCTATTGGGGACGGTGCCCACGTTAAATATACACCAACGCGCCAACAACTGTACGACCTGGTATAAAAGTAGTACCTACCGTGGTGTGGAAATCAGTTGACCTCCTGACTTCGTAATGAGCAGACGTGTGACCTTCAAAATGGACAAGGGAGAAGAACAACAAGTAAAGTCCAAGCCTGGTATTATTGAGTTTCAAGCGTTTCGTGGTAATGATGATAGATTCATTATAAAAGAACTTGTGTTTTTGGACATGAATACAAGTGTTCCTTATTCGTTTTTATTTAAACCACCATGTTCTTATTCGTCTTTAACTAGTAAAGCCGCTACTACCAACAGATGGATTTCAAAACACTTCCATCATATCGATTGGTATGATGGTTTTACAAGTTACACGGACTTGTATCACATTATGCATCACTTTTCAGACAAGTTTACCAATATTTACACAAAGGGGCTGGAAAAGAAAAGATGGATCGAAGGATTTACTCATGTTCCGGTTAATGATGTGGAATTGGATAAGAATTATCAATACATGCTGGAAACCATATGTATTTGTACAAAAAGCCCAGAACATGATAAAGATAGACATTGCGCTTTGAAAAATGCCTATAAACTCGCCTCTTACCTTCAAAGTGGGGAATTGGGGAGTGGTGGGGGTAACGGAGAGTATATAAGTGGGGAGCAGACAGGGACCTGGCATGAGTATTACTCGAGATTCCGAGACGACAACATCTCCGAGCAAGAAGACGATCTGTAACCTGACCATGGCATCTCACCAGTTCCTTCAGACTTTGGTCGAGCAGTTCAATGCTCACTCCAAGTCAACAATATTACCTGTAAAGAAGTGCTCGGAACTAAAAGACGAGAAGCACTACATAATCCATGCTATGAAGAAGATGGAGACTACAGTTGGGGAGGCCATCTGCTGCAGTCTCAGCGAGGCACCGTTTACTCCGGGGGATGAACCAAAGTTCCAGGTGTACCTGCCCAAGAGATTCGTCCATCTTCTACAAAACGAGGATCTTCGCTCTATTCAACCCGGGTGTCTATACCTGGTGTCCCACGGCTGCACGGGTAGCAATTCTACAGAGTTGACCATCCACATCGCTGACAAGCAGCAGTGTTAGATTTAAGTTTTAATGTTGTACATATGTTGTTGTTGTAATGTTTTATAAATAAACGAATCATAAAAGACAAAAAAAATAAAAAAAAACAAAAAATGCAACATATCAATATGTGACAGACTTCACGTATTGATATGTTGCATTTTTTTAAACTTCGCGGGTGACCTTGACCTTTGACCTTTGCATTTCACAATTACCCCCACTACTGTAATTACCCCCACTACCGCACTAGGATTCAAACCTGCTTGGATGCGAAAAACGGTCAGTCTGTTGCCAACTAGCAAACGATGAGCACCTTGTACGAGCTTTGCATACAACGAGTTATAACTCACAAGGACTTGTTCCCAACATGTTTACAAGACAATATCCCACTAACAATAAAAGAAGATGTCAAACGCTACAGGAGGGAAAATACAGGGTATTCGGAATACTCCTGGTATAAGTTCCACGACGGGGAAAAGTTTTGTAGGCCTTGTGGCGAGGCCGCCGTCAGAGACCTTCGGCGATTCGTACAGGATGGTGGTATAAAACAATTCGGATTTCTAGCGCCACTGTTTCGATTTTAAAATTACAAGGACACCTGCGCTATTTGTTCCATTCCATTGTATCGATGGAAAAAGTTTAGAACTGTTTAATTGGATTTTCTATACCCCCACCACTATTACCCCCACCACTTTTTCATGTACCTCCAAGCGCTGTGCCTCGGCTTCATTTCTACTCCAGCAGCCAACCTAGCAACATCAAGATGTCTCTGAACGTCAGTTGCGCAAGTTACGAGGAGGTGAGCATCAAGACTCAGCAGGAGCTAAACGACTTATACAAGGAGTTGCAGCTGATGGTGGCACGAGGCTACCGTATAAATGTGCAAGTTTACGCTTGCAATATACGGAACACCCGGCAGTCAAAGGAAGAGCCTGGACACTCCTCGACGGCTTCCTCACCAGCGTCCATGAAGACCGAGCCAGACAACTTGGACTACTTCAGCTGACTAGCAGTTGTATTTCTTGTCCTAACCATTGTAGAATATGTATATTTTTTCATTATATTAAAGAAGTAAAAGAGCAAAAACACCTATCTTGTTACTGACATATAAGCTCAGTAACAAGATAGGTTTTTTTAAAACACAATTTGGATGACCTTGAAACTTCCCCCTCCACTGCTTTGTTACCCCCACCACTTGACTATTGGTGTACATGGCACATCGCAATTGAAAACCTCATTCCATCTTCAACAGCCACACCGACAACATCAACAATGGCAAACCTACCAACAGATGAAAGATGTCCTCACGCATGTTGTGACTTCGTCCACGAGTTGGAGAAAAGGATGCAGGAGAGGGCGATAAGAAGAAAACAGATCCACTCAGAAAATATCATGATAGTCAACGGCTATCTTTTATTGTTCGGCCTTATTATGGTTGTACTTTTCATACTGTACGGCATAGTCACATGTGTCGGCAAGGTTGCAGAAGAAAACGCTCGCCACCATCAATTGGAAAGTTTCAATGTTACTTTGTAAGTTTTCCTTTTTTTTAAAACTCCGTTTGGATGACCTTGAAAATTCCCCCACTACTCCACCACACCCCCCACCACTTCACCATGTTCCTGCATGAGCATCACATCAACCGTCATTCCTTGTCCGACAAGCAACCATGGCAGACAACAACACCATCAGCCAAGCTGACTCCACTACTGATGTCGGTACAAGTACGGGTTGGACACTGTCGATCGATAGTGTACACTATTTGGAGTCAATTTGCGAACGTATGAAGGAAATACTGCGGGACAACCCTGGGATCATAATACAAATGAATTTAAATTATGATTGGTCCCAAGTTAGAATGCAAGGGGACGACAACAACGGTCAACAATCTCCACAATATTCGCCCATGTCCCCGATCTATCCTTACGGCGAGTCTGACGTCGATGAAGATGAGGCTGATGAAGATGCAGGGGACAACGAGGCTGAAGAGGAGTAAGCTTCATTCCTTTTTTTTAAAACCTAAATTGGATGACCTTGAGAATTCCCCCTCCACTATTTCCTTTTTTTAAAACCCAAATTAAATTACCTTGAAAATACCCCCTCCACGTACTTTTGGTTTACCCCCTCTACTTTTCAATACTGTTACCACAGTCTGTAGCTCACATCATTCCTTGCTTAGCTATCATGGCGGACAGCACTCTTTCTCGAGTTGACTCCACTACGGATGAAGAATGGCCATTTTCCTGGAATGTTCATCTGCAAGACTCGGCAGAAGTGGATATGTTGCATGAGAAATTGGTGTATGTATTAAACGAAAACCCCAACATTGAATGTAGAATGACTATGGATTTCGATGCGACAGGGGTCCACACTCAACCTTCCACTTCCAGCCAGCCTGAACCTCAGCTACAGCCAAAGAACTTTACACATCTTTACACTCCAATACGGCCGGAGGATGTGGTTATCAGCGAGGCAGACTCTACTACAAGTTATATTGAACCAACGAATTGGAAGCTTGTTGTTGACACCTTACACAAGGTCGACTTAGTATGTGACAAATTAAAGAATTGATGATGCAAGATCCTGGTCTTCGTTTTAAAATTGATTTGTTTTTCATCTGGGGAGCACCTGCACGGGGCTCTTCGTCTGACAGCTCTCTAAGTACAACGGATGAGGAGGAGGAGGAGGACGACTAGTTATCTTTTTTAAAACTCCGTTTGGATGGCCTTGACCTTTCCCCCTCCACTGAGTTTATTTAAGGTGCACTCTCAATGACTGCAGCATCATTTCATCGCGCACCTTCACCACAGCAACATGGAGAGTCAACTCAACTACTGTTGCGAACGGAAATGTTTTTCATGGCCGAATGACATTGATGTTGCGGATGGCCTGGCGTGTAGAAAATGTGAAGCTTTTGGTCAATGCATGTGTAAGTGCAAGTCTTGGAAGAAGCCGAAACCGGAGTTGAAGACATTCCATGTGTACCAGATGAGAGGGCATAAGTACACTTGTTGCCCTGAACGTTGCATTGAATTCACATTAAAACAGCTAACTGGCTGCAAATTGTGCAACAATCATTTTGCAGGTTTTTGCAAACATTATTTAGGAGCCTGTCAGTACAGATCAACTTGGCATACAGAAGCACTCACTATCAATGAAATCGCTATAGATACACAAGAGTAGTCTTTCTACTCTTTTCTTTTTTAAAACTCCATTTGGATGACCTTGACCTTTCCCCCTCCACTCACCTTAGTTTATATAAACCCCATTCCCACTGACCACAGCATCACTTCATCGTGCTCCCTCGTCAAAGCAACATCAACTATGGAAAGTAAGCGCATCTCATGTTGCGAGCATAGGTGTTTGGAGATACAAGGCGTCACATATTGTGCAAAGAAGCGTTGGGAGGAAGAGACGGGGACAACCTATTGCTGTGAGGATAAGTGTTTCCTCTTACCAAAGTGGCAAGTGGATGGGCTGGCCTGCCGGCAATGTGAATGCTTTGGATGTTGCAGGTGTAGATGCAAGAACCAACAGCTGCCACCACCGGTACTACAAACTTTCAAAATCTACAAATCCAAATACTTTTATACTTGTTGTCCGCAGCGGTGTATTAAATTTCACTTCTCCAATCTTACCAATTGTCGGAAGTGCTACGGACAACCTGATGGGTGGTGCACCTGTTTTCTAGACTCCTGCCGCTACAGATCGGATTGGTTTACAGATCCGTTGGAAATTGATGAGGTCGCCCAGGAAGCACAAGAGTAGTCTTTCTACTCTTCAACTTTTTTAAAACTCCATTTGGATGACCTTGAGATTTCCCCCTCCACTTCCCCATATACCTAGAGTACACAGAGCCTGACAGTCAGTCACTCGATGGCTGTCGTGGGGTGCGCATCGGTGTCGGCGCTCCGTTGTTAAGTGTTCAAGGTCACAGTAACATAAAATTGCGGGCGTTGTACTGGTTCAAGGTCACCTGAGGGATAACCGATTGCCCATTTAGGCAGAGTCATGTCAGAAACTCGAGTTTAACTTGGCACTTTTGCCGTTTCTTGTCGAAAATTCGCTCCAAGTGGTCAAGGTCACGGGGACTCTGACTGAAACTCGGAGCGTAGTGCGAGAAACGGCAAAAGTGCTAAAAAATTTTAAGTTTCTGCGTGACCTTGACCTTAGTGGCGTCGGTGACGTCGTTTTGATGACGTAAGGGGTGATGACGTCATCAGCACGTCATTTCTGTGACGTCATGGGTGTGACGTCATCGAAATGACGTCATTAGTGATGACGTCATCGATTGCGTCATCGATGACGTCATCGATGACGTCATCGGTGAGGTCATTGACCTCGATGACGTCATCCCTCAGGTGACCTTGAACTGGGCCAGCGGCCGCAATTTTACACTACTTCCC
>JAQYXR010000712.1:0-62688 GCA_030545055.2 Neoaliturus tenellus
AGATACGTGTCTGGATACTGGGTTTTTTGAAGTTCAGCCTCGTAAAAAGCACCACGGATGGCTTTGCCGTTCATGTCGCGTAGCATGTATACGTGCGGTACAGTGTTGCGTACCTTGTCCACGACAAATAATTCCGTTGTCCAAGACGGTGTAAAACCCTTTTCGAATAAGGTTTTCCATTTGGAAATCCTCACGACATCGTTGACCTTGTAACGAGGTTTCCTGTTGACCGCCACGCGATCGTTTAACTTTTTCACCAACACTTGTTCATGCTTACGCTTTACGTCCTTCGGTTTCATGCCTATCGTTCGGTGTACTCGCGCGTTGTACTTTAACAACAGTTTGTCTAAAAGTCCATTTTTACTCCACACATATGTTCCTTGCACGCCGAACGCTTTGTACATCCACGTCTTTATAGTGCGATTAAACGTTCCACCACTGAAGCTTTCAACGGGCTGAACGTGCTGTAGTGGTTTACATCGTATTGTTTCATCAAAGACTAAAATTGTTTGTTGAAAAACTCCTTTCCATCGTCAGACTGAATATTTTTAGGGATACGTGGTTTACTTTTTAACAAGATATTTTTCATTGCAGTTGTCACTGAGCTAGCTGATTTGTCGCGTAGCCCTGCAGCCCAAGCGTATTTTGATAACACGTCGATTACTGTCAATATGTATTTGTGTCCCCCGTTTACTTTGGCGTAGTTTTGCATGTCGATCAAATCTATTTGCCACAAGTCGTCAAATCCTTTCACATAGACATTTCGCCGTGGAAATCGTTTTCTCGCCTGTTTGTGAAGTTCATTAACGATTTTTTCTTTTACATCTACCATCTTACAGTATGACCTTGTACAATCGCAAGAGATCGACTATTTCAGTAAACTCTTTAGAGTGTCCCGTGTGACCGGCGTTTTCCGACATCACCAGTAATCTAAGACGATTCACCAATGTGTTTACATTTTTAACGTTATCCATCCCACTGCCCACAGAGGTGGTGGCTGTGGTGGCTTCCGCCGCGGGCTGATCATCCGAAAATAAACTTTGAATTACATATGTATATTTTTTCCCTCTGTTGGCGTTGATAGGCTTCTCGGCAGAGTACATTTGTTTGTGTGCATTGGTCGTTAAAAGCATCTTTTTATAAATTTCCACATCTCTGCGTTCAATCGAGTCTTTATCAGGTACTCGCATAAAAAGCAATTCCATTAGTCCTGGTGTAACGTCAAATCGTTGATCTTTCAATATCACTTTTGATCTGCTAAACGAAATTGCGCTATCACCCAAAACCGTGCCACCTTTACCGTCAGGTCTAACACCAACTTGTTGCGTTCAGACGGAGTCGACAGTTTCCTTAAATAACTCTCAACTAAATTGACCTCGGTTTGAGTCGACATGTCCGCTGTTCTGTTGAGTTCATCGTCGCTCTCGCTATCGCCTCCAGTCGCTGTACTCTTTTGTTCTTTTTTAACTATTTCCTCTTTAACTGGTAGCGATTGTTTGATGCTTTCTGCCGATTGTTTGATGCTTTCTGCCACAGATTTCTGTAGCGGACTGACCAAAGGCTTAGTGGAAGCTTCAAAATATCGTTCGACATCTTGTACGTTTCTTTGTAGGTCGCGATATTTGTTGCGAACACTTTTGGTAAGTCTGATTATTTCCCTTTTCACGGCTAACGCGTCTCCAATACTTTGCCTCCTACTCCTGCGTTTTATTTTGTTTCTTCTCCTGTCCATAGTGCTGAACGATTGTCAGTGAACTATACGCTACTTTATGGTGTTTCTTCATTTATATCTGTTATAAAGGTGTCCAGACCGCATCTATAGCGACCCTTGTTAAATTCGTGGTCCTTGCTGATCACCACAAAACCGTGTCGATTCCTATTCCAACACTCATGACAAAGCTCTTTAAATTGATTAAAGGACATGTCAGCTACATGGTCTTCGTATACGTGCTTGAGATTTAAATCATCCTGTCTAAATAAGATTATTAAATTGGCATTATCCCTGAGAAGGTGTTTTGTCATTCTGGTGTACGACTGTGCGAGATAAAAACAATCCACACCTTTGTGTCGACCCATGCTAAAGTAAGCTCTCATATGATTCTGACTGTCACACGCAACATCGTCAAACACGAATACAGAGTTTGGTTTTGCCTCACTGGGGCTTTGCACTTCGTCACCGTTTTCATACGTGTAGTAACCAATCTGTGGGATGTTGCCGATTATTCGAGACAACAATGTGTACTTTGGTTGATGCAACGATTTACTAAAGACATACAAGTTTGCAAATTTCAAACCGTTTGGCTCTGTAAGCAGGGTGAACATCAACTGAGTTTTACCACAGTTCGAAGGACCACTGATGATTCCTCTTATCGAGTCTGGTAGCAACGGACCGTGTTTTTTCACTGTCGCATCGCTGACAGCCAAACCGTCCAAAGTTTCGTTAACTGTAAATGTTTCCCGCTGTTTCTTAAACTTCATTGTTTGAATTGTTGTCGTCGACTGGGTGACATAAAAGGGAGTTCGCATTTATAGGCGATCATCAGTACAAAGACAGTCGTCGGTGGAGACGGTCGCAATGGCGTCGAAAAAGAGGAAGAGCGTTAGCCGCGCTGGAATCACTCTGGGTGATGCGATTAGACATGCGCGTAAGGCAATCAGGGTCAAGGTATCAAGTCGTCAAAGAATCTGGATAAGCGGAAACTGCGTAGTGCGACTGTGGCGGCTTTAAAGGCTGTGAGAAAATTTAAGAAGGGCAAATCGGTGGGCAGCAGTGGTACACGAGTCTTGCCACTACCAAAGTCAGGCGGAGTCTTACCACTGTTACCAATTTTCGCCGGACTGAGCGTTTTGGGCAGCTTGGCAGGAGGTGCTGCCGGAGTGGCGAAAGCCATAAACGAAACGAGGGATGCAAAGAAGAAATTGGCGGAGATGCAAAGACACAACGAAACTATGGAAGCCATCGCGTTGGCAGGGGTCTTTATCTGAGACCACACAAAAGAGGTGGATTGGGACTGTACATGCAACCGTATTCGCAATACGCAAAAAACTGCTAGAGCGCCTGCCCAAGCGGGCGCTGTACGACGTCGATCTTGTGAAACTGGCACGAGAACTACGGATACCGCATTTTAGAGGTGTGTTCATGCGCGACGACTTACCGAAGCGACCGAGACACAAGGAGTCGGTTGTGGTGAATTTGGATAACAGCAGTGGTCGAGGCACTCACTGGGTTTGTTTTAGAAAGACTGGTAAACTTGTAGAGTACTTTGACAGCTATGGTAACCTGAAACCTCCTTGCGAGATTCAACGCTACCTCAAAGGAAACTACATCTCTCACAATACCACTGCTTATCAATTTGTCAACACCAATAGTGAAAATTGTGGTCAACTGTGTTTGGCGTTTTTGTCAATGGTCAATAAATAGGATACACATAAAATACAGTGTGTTTTGTTTTTACATCCAGTCATGTCTTTGACGTTTACCTTTACAGGTACAGAGTCCACTCTGTCCGCTGACTTTTTCCCTCCAGTGAAACTCGATCAGAACCACATTTGGGAAATAGGCTTGCTCAATTTTGAGTCTTACAATTCGATACCGAACGTGGACAAGACTAACAACACTTTTCATTACAACAATGGTTTGACAATTGAAATCCCGACTGGTACGTACGAGGTGACGGACATTGCGGAATACTTGCAACAGATGCTATGGAAAGTGGACAAATCTCTTTTTATAAAGTTGACTACGAACAACAATACGTTGCACACCACTATCAAGTGCAATTTTCCCGTCGACTTTACGCCTGCGAATTCAATTGGTAGATTGTTCGGGTTCAAGGAGGAAAAGATTGAGGCCAATCACAAAGTCAGCGCACCCTTGATAACCGACATATTTAAAGTGAATTCCATTTTTGTAATTGCAGCATAGTAACAAGTTCCTATATAAACGGACGTCCGGCCCACACTCTTTTCAGTTTTACCCGAGTGTGAGTCCAGGGTTCAAGTTGATAGAAGAACCATCACCCGTGGTATATCTACCCGTCATACAAAACACCATCGATAACATCACATTGCAACTTGTAGATCAAGACGGACGGTTAGTGAGTTTCCAAGGTGAACGAATCACTGTTCGTCTGCATTTGAGACAACGACCCACTTAACCCATGGGGTTTGTATACATTTGGTCCAAGAGACCCCCTTCCTATTTATTGCCGAAGACAAAGGTTCGCGGTATTAGTAGTCGTTTGACTGCCACTCGGTTAACAACGAGAAATAAGAGATTTTTACGCTCTCTTGGCTTCACGCTGTTACAATGATGAACGTTCAAGATATTCTGTTGAGTACTCCGTTCGACGATACGGTCACCCACATGGAATGGCATACCCACCTGCCGTACGCTTCGATGACACTCAACAATAGCGATGAAATAAGAATACCCATACAACAACAGGATATTTGCGTGGTGCCTTCAATGAGTTACATTTATGTTGAAGGTAAACTTTTAAAGGAGGACGGCAGTGCCGCCCCTAGCAGGACAAAGTTTGTCAACAACGCGTTTGCACATCTGTTTGACGAATTACGATACGAATTGAATCGCGTTGAGGTGGATAAGGTCAGACACCCGGGTATTTCTACTACACTCAAGGGTCACGCTTCTTTTGATAATGACACACTCAGGTGTATGGGAAACTCGAGTTGGGTCGACTCGTATGACGACATTGGCTCAAGACTTGCGGATCACGTGATCGACACCAATGGGAATTTCAGTTTTTGCGTGCGTTTGAGCAGCCTTCTCTTCTTCGCCGAAGATTACACTAAATGATCGTTAACGCGCGTCACGAGTTGGTTCTTGTCAGGTCTGCAAGTGATAAGAACGCAGTACAGTGGATACCATACGTTACGCTCAGTGATGAACAGAGGATCGCTCTGCTCAAGCAACTCAACCGTGGCACGAGTATACCCGTGGAGTACAGGAGTTGGGAGTTGTACGAATACCCGGCGCTTCCTAAACGGGTAAACAATCGTGGGCGGTAAAGACAGCCAGCCAATTAAATAAACCTCGTTACGTTATTGTGGCTTTTCAAACCAACAAGAAAGCGAATATCAAGGAAAACGCTTCTCATTTCGATCACTGCAAACTGACAAACTTGAAACTTCACCTCAATTCAATCAGCTACCCATACGATGACCTAAAACTAGACTATACCAAAAATCGTTTCGCTCTGCTTTACGACATGTACACTAGGTTTCAAGACTCGTATTACAATGCCACACCGCGTCCCTTGTTGACGAAAAAACTCTTTAAAGATTACGCTCCAATTGCTGTTATCGACTGTTCAAAGCAAAACGAGTCGATCAAGTCTGCACCTGTAGACATACGATTGGAATTCGAAGCTGCCGAGGACTTCCCAGACCACACGGCTGCCTACTGCCTCATTATACATGACAAGGCGTTTACGTACAACCCGTCGACCAATCTGGTCAGGCTCAACAACTAGGGCCCCGCCCACCGTCTATAAAACCAGAGACGACCGCTCGGCTCGTCCTCATTCGCGCTCCACTAGCCGCGTACACAGCACACCATGAAAGCAGTCATCGACTTCAGCGCCTTTGTCGGCAAAAACAAAGAGGTTATCATCAAGGAATTAACTGTTGTGGACATTGAATCCGGATCGGCACAACATTGGATATTCAAACCACCTAAGGATTTGGACAATTATTATAACGGATTATGCAACATTGATCGTCACAACAGTTGGCTGAGCAGACACTATCACGGTCTTGAGTTTTGCAATGGCTTCAGCAACTATGAAGATCTACTCCCAATACTAAACAGTATTTGTTCCCCCTTTCGAATTCTCTTCGCACCTGATTTAGAAAAAGCTACAACTTTGGAAAACCTATTCAAAGCTAGGCGAGTAGTCTTCAGCCTGGAGGATCTCGGTTGTCCGCCAATCGCTAAGAAACCTCTCTTTCCTCCATACTTAAGTTAAACGAATACGGCGAAGCATGCGATGAAGTCGAGGACGTACCGGATGTAGAATCACATCAATGTCTTTATCATCACCTAAACGCTCCAGGCTTTATTTGCACTCTTAACCAAGCGTCACAACTTGCCAAGTGGTGTGCGGAAAATATAGATCTACTGGACATGAACATGCCGTTCATACGGGAAAAAACTTTCTTCGACTGGAAACAAGCATCGCCCACTGCCAAAGATCTCGCTGATGCGGGATTTGTACGCATACATTCAACTGTTGACGCCACAAAATGTGTTTATTGTGGTGTAGTTCTTTGCAAATGGGAAGAGGACGACAATCCAATGGCAGACCACGACTACAATTCACCTTTTTGCAAGTTAATTCGCTTCAATATGCAAATAAGAAGAGATCAACAATTGAAGGAAAACAAAAACAACAAAGCTAAAAATTGTAATACTACCACTGAGGAAGATCACTTTTACATGCGCTTCGGCAGTACGCCTGATATTAACGAATCTGATTTAATCAAATGTTGCCGAGCTTAAAGGTCACCTTCTCCAATCCACTATTCACTATGTACTACTTCAGTGACAACGACGAAGACAGAAGAGCAAACACCGATCATTTACATTTCCAACAGCGAATACGTAAGATGGAAAATATACTGAAACGTATGCTACTCAACAAAATTCTTCATATAACCACTTGTACTTTGTCGGATCATAGTAATTGTAAAATAATAAACAATAATACCTACTCATGATTTTATTTCATTTCGCACAAAACCAGCTCAAAACTGGAGAAGACAAGAAGCATACTTCAATTGGTGGTCAACGATGGAACAATACTGTTGCGATTAAAAAGTGTTTCGTTTTACCAGAAAATCAGGTTGACGGAGTGGCTCACATAGTATGCATCGCTCTTAATGAAATGTTTTATTCTATTGGTCAATTGTAAATAAATAAAAAAATTATAAAAACAATACTACACACTCATTGTGTTTTATTCACACCCATTTTTGACACCCTCACCAGGTTATTCATTGAAGCAGAATCGTCCAGTACATCGCCACAGAAACGTGCCAGCAAACACCGGTTACATAATCCACTACAGCAAGCACCGGGACCGGTGCAGCCAACACTCATATCAACGATCCACTCCCAATGCGGCCTTGACTTTTCCAGTTTGCTAGACCGCACAGCCTGGCTCGGCTAGGGGGGTAATTAAATATCAGGCAGTTATATCTACTATCAAAATCATGAAAATCAACTACCCTCTTACAATCTACATTTCTAATATTATCAGTAATGAAAAAGCAATCATCCATACCTGTTCAACCCTCGACCAGTTGACCTACTACACTCCCTTCAATTTAATTAACAAGAATAATTCTACTAACACTTTAAACCCACCTTCTAAAATATTACAAAAAACAAGCAAAAATAATTTAAACAAATATCTAATTAGTAACCAATCAATTTAAACATTATTTCCTATCCTACACAAACACGAACTGTTGTTTAGTAATATGTTTAGAGTTTAAGAAAAACGTAAATAAATATTTTGTGTTTAGACTTAAGTAAAGCCCGTTGCAATCCTTATAGGAACAGAAGGAAACAATTTTAACTATACTTAGATAAAAAAACCCTGTTAAAAATTATTGGACAGAATTAAGGACAAAGAAACAGTTCTACATAAAAATGATAATAACAAACAAAAACTATGTACTATACTCGTACAATGACAATGTGCATTCCTATGCTAATGCCTAAGCGACAAGAGATGTACATATAAACATGACTAATTATAGTGACTTTAACAGTAAGCTTTTACCATTTAGGGGTTAAAGAGTTTTACTATTTCATGAAATCTTAGGAATTCTAAAGAAATTACCACATCATAATCAATTTTTTAAACTAAAATTGTCGTGATATGAAAGAAAGAATTGTAACTTGATTCATATGCAATATAAAATATTTATTGTTTTATTATCGAGTTTAAATTAGATTTAAAAATATAAATAATAAGGTTTTTAATTGTTTTTAAATTTCATTATATTCTTAATGAGACGAATTAGATGTTTCCAGAAAATTAAAACACATAATTTCTTCCATTTTCATTGTGAAAAATTGTTGTGAGAATATAGAACAATAAAACAATATGGATAGTACTTAAATAGTTAAGAATTTCTTCATGAATTTTGAGAATATGAAACTTTTATCATAAAATAGAGATAAAATACTATAGGCTACTATTTACATATTTACACAAAACATTTAAAACAAAATTGACAATGAAAAAAAGAAAGAAAAACCTATTAATTTACTTTACTTTACTTTGAGGCTCTGTCAATGTCAGATTCCGTCCTCACGATAACTGCTCTGCTGCTGGCGTCCTTCCGCACAAAGATTTTCCCGTCGCGGGTCCAGGCATAGGCGAGGGCCCCATCCCTGACACGTTGACGGGCCTTCCCCAGCAGCACCTTGTTGTTTACGGTGAGGTGTTCGTTCAGGAACACAGGACCGTCCTGGAGAGCCGGATGGACATCCTTGGTGCGCAATCCTCGACGTTTCCTGGCCGCTGTCAGCCACTCAGCGCGAGTTGTCCGGGAGATGAATTGTGCGATGATCGCTGGGTGGTTCTTCCTGTTGAAGGTCTGTACACGATGTGCGGTGGAAAAGTCACTTCTATTATAGGTCACACCTATCGCAGAGGCGACGCCCTTGATTATCTCATACACATCCTCGCCGGATGTCACCGGGATACCAGAAAGTTCAATGTTGTTTACTCGCGAACGGTGCTTTAGGTCTTCAACCTCGCATTGCACGTGAAACAAAGCCTCACTCAAACGTTCGTTTTCCTTAATAATTTCTGATTGGTCTGACTTAATTGAGGATAGCTCCACTTTTACAGCACTCATATCCGTTTGAAGATTGCAAACATTCGTATTTATGTTAGATATAGACTGTTCAAGAGAATTAAATTTATCATCCATTTTCTCACCCAAGTTATTCTCGAGATTCTTAATAGCTCCCATCAGAGTAGTCTCTTCTATGTCATCGTCTTCCTCCTCGTCGCCGTCCTCCTCATCATCAGTTTTACACTTGTCACACTTCCAATTTGCCTTCTCCTTCCTTTTGAGTTTAACCCAGTTCTGTGGACTACCTACTGACGTACATTTCATGTGAAAAGATTCGTTACACTCTGAACACTTGACACTTTCATTTTTGTCACCTTGTAGTTTACACACGGAACACTTGTTTTTTCCCATCTTGCCAGTAAATAACTAATGACGCACAAAGTTCACAAAAAATGGAATGGTATAAACAATTATTCACTTATAATCAGTCAGCTAATTAATTAACGGCAGATATATATTGAGAGTCAACACTACTACTCATAGGGGAGTACTAGCGGGGCCACAATAGCCGGCGGCGGAGTGGGGAGCAGACAGTGACGCGACCGCTCGCATCGGACTCCAGACAACGACTGAATGATAGCTTATAAAGTGTGATCATATTTGTCCATCTCCACTGTCACTGTACTCCTCAGTGTCATCTTTTTGTTGTAAACGATAGTGGCCGTTGGTAACGTTTTTATACCACAATCGAGAACTTCCCTCTTATCGTCATTTGACGAAAGTGATTTCTTCACCACAGTTGCAGAGGTTAGACGAAATTTTCTACTGCGAATCAAATTGAACTCGGCTTTTTTTGGTTCAATTCCTGTCAACAAAGTTTGTTTATACATTTCAAATCTTAAGTGTTTTTTTTTTTTTTTTTTTTTAAATAAGTTTGTTTGATTCCTTTCGCTTTCAGAGAAGTTTCTTTCGCATCATCCTCTTTTGAACTATAGCGATAAGCGTACATTTTAGCTTTCAACCCCACATATTCTTGTATTTGCTTTCCATCGCGTGCTTCATTTTTAAAACACCCAATCTTTGACTTGTTTTCATCATTTCTCAACGGATGACCGGCTGGATAAACTGACTGATCTAAAAACTTAGCAATGGACGGTTTTTTCAAGATATCATACAAGTAGTTTTCAGTCTCGACATAAACTAGATAACTATCAGTATCAGTATAACAGAGTTTTAAGCTCGATTCCATTGTATTGAAATGCTTACACAGCACATCGTAGAAAAATGAAAACATATGAACTTTCGAAATATCCAAAATACACATTCCAGCATGTATAGTCGTTATCTGTCTTCCGATGAGTAAGGACGCTCTGATAAGCCGCTCTACACCGCCTGTCTAGTCGTGTGCGCGCCCGGCCTATCCTGTCTTTTTCCTAAGTTTGAGCAATTATTATTTTATTTAGCACTTGTTTTAAAAACTGTTTAATATAAGTGAGTTTATTTCTGTTCTCAATTGTGTAACTCGTGGTGTTCTACTGGACGTTTTTTGTTTCCTCGGACTGAATCTGCACTGTGTAACACGTGTAGCCATGAAGTGTTCTAATTGCAAACAGGACATTCCCGGTGGCAAAGACGCTATAAAATGCTCCGAGTGCGACCTCTGTTTTCATCCCGCCTGTTGTCGAATTGGATCCTCTTCAAATTTTAAGAAGATGTCAGTGAGTACCGTCGCCAAGTGGAAGTGCGATAAATGTAACAGTAGTGGATCTCATGGTGGACATTCAGACAATGATGACGACCCTTTGGTCGTTGAGCTGCTGAAAAGTTTGAAGAAGGACATGGAAGAAACGCGTAAGTTTAATTCCGAAAAATTTGAAAATATTGAAAAAGGTATTAATACTCTATCCCTCTCTTTAGGGGAGTTAAAAGATAAAATTTCAGCCGTTGAATTAGAAAATAGTAATTTGAAAACAGAGTGTCAATCTTTAAGAGACCAAAATGAACAATTATCTCACCGTGTATGTGATCTTGAAACAGAACTGCTCGACTTGCAGCAGTATTCTAGAATGAATAACCTTGAGATACGTGGCATCCCACTGACAACGGGGGAGGATATCAATAGCGTCCTGGAAACAGCCGCGAGAGCCATGGGAGTTACTTACCATCGTCAAGACATATCTGTTGCCCATCGTCTACCAGCACCTAAAGACAGACGTTTCCACCCCTCCATCGTGGTTCAATTCATTTCTAGGTCAGCACGGAGACAGTGGCTTCTCGCTGCCAAAGATAAGAAATTAAAGGCGTCTGATCTGTCACCTTCACTCCCCTCGTCACCGGTGTACGTCTCTGATCACCTCACCGTACACAACAAAGCCGTCCTGAGGCACGCCAGGTCACTCGTCCACCAGGGGAAGCTGGCCTACGCCTGGTCGAAGGACTGCAAGATCTTCGTCCGCAAGACAGCGACGTCCCCGGTGGCCAGGGTGCGGACCGTCGTGGAGGTGGACGTGGCGGCGGCGGGGACGACCGAGGGGGCGGCAACGGCACCGGAGTCATCATAACAAGGTCACCGTTTGATTCCTTTTGTACGATGTTTGGGATTTCCCATTTAATATTCGTAACCCTTTTGATTATGTATATTGTCTTTTCCTCAATATCGAATCAGTACTTTTTGTAAACTACGGTAACGAATAAAAAAAACTTCTTTCTTTAAAGGGAAATTAGAATAATTCTTTTTTAAGTATGTGGTAACGAATTAAAAATTATTTTCTTTCATGAAGGAAAATTAGAATAATTTATTTTTTAAGTATGTAAATATCTCTTTTGTAACATATAAAAAATCTGATTCCTCTAGAAATAAGAATATTAATTTATAGCTTGATTTGTATCTTCTTTTATTAAGAAACAACCAAATTCTTAAGGTTTAGGGGAATTTACATTTTAAATTTTAAGTTAAATAAATGATATTTTTCTTTTTTTTTTAGCAATAAAAATTACAAGTAATATTTGTTTATTCTCAAGGAATAGTAGCCATGCAAGCAAAATCAGTAGATTTGTTAAGATTTGATTAATTCTCCATTATCTCAGTGTAAGATAAAGGAAACATTTGAGTTCGTTATAATTAGTTAAAGAGAACACAATTCATTTCTTCAATAATTTCTTGTTTTGTTTTAAACAATGTGTTTTGTAAGTATAAGCGTATATTTTGTTTTCGACAAATATTTAGGTTTAGGACTAAAAAAAGAAGAAAAAAACTACATTTAGTGAATTTTTTTTATATATCTGTTGGACATGCAAATTATGCTTTAAACAAGTGTTTGTTTTTTTCTCTACATCTTAGACTACTGTAAGATAAACTGAGTATTAATTATTATTCTTTAATGGCCACAATAAAGTATATAACATTTCTTTTAGTATAGACGTGTGTGTCATTAATGAGATGAGTTTTTATTTTATGTATTAAACTTACACGATAAACAATAATTCATTATAGTAATAAAATAACAAGATTTCTCTTTTTTCAAAAAATATATTTTTTACTTTCCATGAAAGTATATATTACCTTTGTGACGGAGTGGGTCGGGGTGTATTTAGTACTGATGGGTGAGTTGTTAGACAACCGGGTTTTGGATGAAATTTCCCTTTTTAGGGATGTGAATGCATGCACATACAGTAATTTTTCAGATTTTAAATTTTTTTAGTGAATTCAATATAGATCTAAATTGTAATATAACTATTCTAAATTTAAATATACGTAGTTTTAATAAACATTTTGATGAATTAATGGTAATTTTAAATAGTTTAGAAAATAGTTTTGATATTATTGTGCTGACTGAGACCTGGATGGATGAATGTAGTGCGAATGTAAGTATTGATGGGTACGATGTTTTTATTAACAAAGTGAGTAAGAATCAGAATGATGGCGTGATTGTGTTCGTAAAAAAGTGTTTCGTTGTGTGTTCAGAGGAGGTGAGTAAGTTTTCGGGCCACATGTGTGAAGATCGATGTGGAGTTTGGCGGGGAGCGGCTGTCGGTGCTATCTGTGTACCGGAGTCCGTCAAGTGACCTGTCTTTATTTATCGACGATCTGGAGTCTTATCTTGAGAACAGATGTAGAGATAGGGTGCACTGGCTGGTTGGCGATTTGAATTGCTGCATTCTTCCGGAAACTAAGGACGGATTATCACAGAGATATCTTGATGTTATGTATGGGGCGGGCTTTGTTAGCTGTATTAACATTCCAACCAGAGTTACAGCATTTTCTAAAAGTTGTATAGATCATTTCTTTACAGATGCAAATAACACTAAACTTGTAAGATCCGCCGTTATAAAATCCGCAATAACCGATCACTATTTTACTGTAGCACAACTGCAGTGTAATTCAAAGAAAAATAGTTGTTTTGAATTACGTAGTGAAGTAATTGTGCATTTTGAAGTCGCTAACCGTCTCATCTCTGACTTGGATTGGTCTCAATTTAATGATGAAGATGTTAATGTTAGCTGTAAAAAATTTGTAGAGCAATTGCAATATATTATAAGGTCCGCATCTAAAGAAAAGAGAACACCTTCTAAGTTCCGCAAACTCAAGCCATGGATCACTTCAGGGATTGTCAGATCGATCCGAGTTAGGGATGAGATGAGCAGACGACTAAAAACCCAACCTTTCAATACAGCTTTGAAAACCCGTTTTAAAAATTACAGAAATATTTTAAGCAACACAATAAAATCTGCAAAAACTCTTTTTTACCGCAACAAAATTATTGAAAATAAAGATAACAAAGCTAAACTGTGGAGGAATATCGCAGAGATAATGGGGTTGAAAAAATCTAAAGACACGTTCCCGATCGAACACTTTTTGAATGGAAAAGTAAATATCGAACCGGACGATATAAAACAAGCTGCAAACACATTAAATGAATATTACGTAGGGGTGGGGGCCAATCTAGCCAGTGCTATCCCTCAGGCATCTAGGGTCGTCGTGGAAAATAGTGACTTCATGACGGACTCCAACTTCCGGCTGAAACCAATGACGGAGGTTGAGTTGGAGAGGATTGTCAATGATTTAAAGGGGGGGTCAGCACCCGGGGGTGACCAAATTCCGGCGAAATTGATTAAAAATAATTTCACTCATCTTAAATCTGCTCTGATCCATATTATAAACACAAGTTTTTCCACAGGCGTTTTTCCAAAAAATTTTAAAATGGGTAAAGTTATTCCTATTTACAAAGGGGGCGATAAGAACAAAAGTGTTAGTTTTAGACCGATTACATTGGCAAGTGTAGTATCTAAAATATTGGAAAAAAGTGTAAGGTTCCAGCTAGAAAATTTTTTATTGAATCAAAATATTTTGTATGAGAATCAATTCGGTTATAGAAGGGACAAAAACCTCAACGATGATTTGTTTTTGCTTACAAAAAATATTCACTTGGCAATCGGACGTAATAAAAAGCCTCTGCTAGTTTTCATCGATCTTGCCAAAGCGTTTGATACTGTCGACCGCGAAATCTTGTTGAAAAAATTAAATTATATAGGAATTCGGGGAATGGCTTGGAATTGGTTCAAGAGCTATTTAAGTGATCGGTATCAAATTGTCTCTATACTTGGCCAATCCAGCGAACCATTAAGAATCGATTATGGAGTTTTGCAGGGCTCAACTTTGGGACCTTTACTCTTTTTAATTTATATTAACAACCTTGGTAAAGTTACTTTGGACAAAGGACAAATTTTTCTCTATGCTGACGACTCGGCTCTGCTTTTCGAGGGTGACAGCTGGGAGGAAACGTACCTCCTGGCCGAGCGCGGCTTGCTCTCCGTCAAGCAATGGTTCGATCAAAATCGGCTCTCTGTTAACATATCAAAAACAAAGCACATGCCAGTGTCCTTGAGAGCCGATCACGATCCTACAGACCTGCCGCTTCGTCTACACACATGTGGTGATGTGAATGGGTGCGTGTCGTGTGAATATGTGGACAGGGTGACAGAATACAAGTACCTTGGGGTCATTTTCGACAACCGTTTAAAGTGGAACAGCCATATTGATTATATGAGAAATAAACTTCGTAAATTTATTTTTATTTTTCGTAATTTAAATAATGTCTTAACTGATGATCTAATTAAAACAGTGTATTACGCATACGTACAGTCTGTTTTGCAGTATGGTATTTTAGCGTGGGGAGGGGGCTTTCAAAGTATTATATCGCAATTAGAAACACTTCAAAAATCCATAATTAAATCCGCATTGAATAAAAACCGTCGATATCCCACTGAATTACTTTTTGAAGAGTTCAAAGTTTTTAATGTTTTACAATTATATGCACGGACATTAATTTTGTATATATTGAAAAATCGGAATAGCCTCTTTCAGCAAATCACTCACAATTACCCAAGATCGGCAACAAACTTGGGAATTCTTGTCCCGAGATTGACCAAAACAATTACCACGACCGCATCATTTTATATTGCAAACGTCCTGTTTTCTCAACTTCCGACACATTTAAAAAATCCTCAACCTTGTAGTTTAGATTGTTTAAAAAACGAAATAAATAAATGGTTGGTACTTGTAGGGCGGGATGGAATTAGACAGTTTTTAAGTTATCCATACCTGTAATAGCCAAGATTCATTGTTGGAAGGTATGTATGTAATGTGTGCGGCTGTTTTCGAATAAATTGGTTGTGTGAAGTGTGTGTGCGTGCGTGCGTGTGTGCGTGTGTGTGTGTGTGTGTGTGTGTGTGTGTGTGTGTGTGTGTGTGTGTGTGTGTGTGTGTGTGTGTGTGTGTGTGTGTGTGTGTGTGTGTGTGTGTGTGTGTGTGTGTGTGTGTGTGTGTGTGTGTGTGTGTGTGTGTGTGTGTGTGTGTGTGTGTGTGTGTGTGTGTGTGTGTGTGTGTGTGTGTGTGTGTGTGTGTGTGTGTGTGTGTGTGTGTGTGTGTGTGTGTGTGTGTGTGTGTGTGTGTGTGTGTGTGTGTGTGTGTGTGTGTGTGTGTGTGTGTGTGTGTGTGTGTGTGTGTGTGTGTGGATGTAAGTGTAAAAGAGAGATAGAGAGCTGGCGATTGAGAAAGAGCGTGAGTGGGAGGGAGTATGTGTGTGTGTGTGTGTGTGTGTGTGTGTGTGTGTGTGTGTGTGTGTGTGTGTGTGTGTGTGTGTGTGTGTGTGTGTGTGTGTGAGTGTGACGTGACCAGGTCTCAGACAGCGCAAAGCAGATGACTAAACTTTTTACGTATGTGCATGTATCGTTATTTCATCCGTTTCAAAACGATAGCATTAAATATCTTTCTTTTGCTCTTTTAGTTATAAATTAAAAAATATAATAATAATAATTTTATGTACTATATAACAAGTAAGTATAGTTTAAGATTTTTCAACTAAGACTAAGGACTGACAGTTGGACTCTTCCCCCACCCACAGGCTTTTGCCCATGTGGGGGAATATTTTCAGTGTATATATGTTTATGTATGTATTGTTAAAATCTTGTTTTTACTGAATAAAGTATTTCATTTCATTTCATTTCATTTCATAGGAGCGTTTAGCTTCACGGACCTTTTTTTCATATGCACTGCCGCTATGTTTTGTGATATTATAACGTATTCCGCAAACCGTGGCTGCACGATAAGCTTTTGCAATGCTTGTTCACTTGTGACTATTCGCACATCTCTTTGGTGACGTTTGTTCATAAGCAATCTACCATAGCTAGCGTTGTTCGTAAGTTTGTAAACATTGCGATAAAATGCGTTGTTCGTTTGATCTCTTTGTTCAGAATTAAAATCAACAATTTTTTAAATAATCAAATAATCAAATAATCATCGTTTATTGTCATTAAGCAAACACAATATTGCAACACAATATTGCAATAGACATTGTCAGTCGGTGTATTTAAAGCACTTAATATAAACAAGCTTAAAACATTCCTGTGTCTAATAGGACTACAGAGTTAATTAGCTTACCGTACATGCACATAAATAGGCTACATGCAGATAATAAATATAGGCTAATACATGCAGGTAATAAATAGGCAATGCTGATTCATAATATATGGTGTTTGGGAGAATTTCAGAGCGCGATGCACCTTGGTGATTTTAGTAGTGGCTCTTTGGCGACTTCAGGCCATGACGTCATCACGATGACGTCACCGACGATGACGTCACCAATGACGTCACTGATGACGTCACCTATGACGTCACATTACGTCACATTACATCACATAAATGACGTCACCGTCGATTACGTCACCCATGATGACTTCACTGACGTAATTTAGGGTCAAGGTTACGCCGAAACCTACAATTTTTTGACACTTTTGCCGTTTCTCGCACTACGCTTCGTAGTTCAGTCAGAGGCCCCGTGACCTTGACGATTTGGAGCGAATTTGCGATGAGAAACAGCAAAAGTGTCAAGTCAAACTCGAGTTTGCGACATGACCTTGCCTAAACCGTCATGCAAACGGTTTTATGCAACGGTGCACCGGCGCACAGCTCTGTAACAACCTCTCATTGTCTGTCCAGCAGTCATACCGTGCGTACACTGAGTCAGTATGAGTCAGTATGTGATGATTGTGAGTGGGCCTGATGGAGAGCGTCAAGCTCTCAATGCATTGGCTGCGTTGAACGTGGTGAATAGCCACTTTGCCACAATTCATTAATAGAATTGTAGAAGAAGAGGAAGAAGACATAAGAAGAATACTGCATGAGTTCGTTCAGTACCAAGATGTGTATCACCATTGGAAGAGGAGGGGAAGAAAATTAAAATAAAGCAGTTAAAGTTGAACAAGAAGTACAAAATAGTCAAGAAAGAAGGAGTTGTCTATTTTTTTCAATCACTTGACGGAAAAAAATATTGAAAGTCCAAATTCCAAAAACAATACCTAGACCTACTTCACCAAAACAAACTTTCTAATCCGAACAATCAAGACAAAACTCAATCATTCAATTTCTTGAGTAATCACCTAGCATGAAATAAAGAGAAAAAAACACTTATACTATTTTACACAATGCATCCGGGCTCATATGTGCACGTGTGCATATGTGTTTAACACAGTGCATACAGGTTCATATGTGCGCGTGTGCGAATGTGTTATTACATATAACTCACATAGTAGGACTATCTTATTTTCAACATGACATTTTATACCTTTATCACTTTTAAGTATATTTAAACAGCCTAAGTTCAAGACCTTCCATGATAACAAAATAGAACAGTCTCTTAAAGTAAAATTATTTATGTTTTTATGAAAAAGACTAATATTACTTTTAACAATATATATTTGGAGAAAATTTTAATAACTTTTCTCATTAAGTTACAACGATTACTGACAATTGAACTACCTGGTCTCCGAGATCATATGTTCAAAGTGTCTATGGTTATTAAGATACCACGGATGCACGGCGTCGTTATGTCACTCTTACGTAGACTCTCATAGAGTGCGAATTGATGTGATGACTCTCTTGTTCAGTTTTCTTTATTCTCCTTTGTACCACTGTAAACTCTGATCTCGTTTGTACCACTGTAAACTCTGAAAAATTAGTTAAACTGGCGGTTTCAGAGCAATCCGATGACGGTTTAGGCAAGGTCACGTTGCAAAGAGTTAAAATTTCCTTAACAACTTTGCGGTTTCTTATGAAATTTCACTTAGATCCTCAAGGTCATAAGGACTCTAACAAAGACTTGGAGTAAAGTGTGAGAAACCACAAAAGTGCTGAAAAATTTTTAGGTTTCGGCGTAACCTTGACCTAACTTACGTCAGTGACGTCATCATGGTGACGTAATCGACGGTGACATCATCAAAACGTCATTTATGTGACGTAATCATAGGTGACCGCATCAGTGACGTCATTGGTGACGTCATCGTCGGTGACGTCATCGTGATGACGTCATGGCCTGAAGTCTCCAAAGAGCCACTACTGATTTTCAGTCCTAGACGTGCTGCCAATTGTAAAATAGTATAGTGAGCAATGTATTTCTTTTTGTTGTTCAACGTGGCCATTAATTTTTTGGCTTTACCCTCTCCAGGATTACATTCCAATTCTGTAAGTATGGGTAAATCTTGCATTTTATCATGGACTTCCAACGGATATTCTATATCCGCTTCCATTATGTAACCATGTGGTGAATCGTGAGGTAGATTTGACCAATCAATATTGTCGGGTTCGTCGACAAACTTGAAATTTCCACAAGGAAGATGTCTTCTCATCGACTCACCATACAAACTGTTACAGTCTATAAAATAAAGATAAGACGTCGGTTCTTCACTGTTATAATCCGAGGGTTCACTAAGCCTTTTGTTGTTGGCTTTTGCAAATCGCAAACAAGAGTGCACAAGCCCACCACGAATCGCTGATTCCACAAATAGCATTTGATCCGGATCGCTGATAAGTTCTAAATTTACTTGAGTCATTCTCAGCATGGAATTGTATGCTAACCCTGGGGCGGTGTATTGACGACAACAGTCCAGGCGATATGCTTCTAAGCATGTTTTTCTAAGCGAAGTAAGTACGTCTGCCAACAGGCAGACATCTAAGGTTATGTAAAATCTTTGATAGTCTTCGAATGTTTTCATATTGAGTTCATTCCAAACTTTTTTGGCAAAATTATAATCTTCTTCAGAGCGAATTTCATCGTTC
Organism: Neoaliturus tenellus; assembly: GCA_030545055.2. NCBI lineage: Eukaryota > Metazoa > Arthropoda > Insecta > Hemiptera > Cicadellidae > Neoaliturus > Neoaliturus tenellus. The sequence continues at coordinate 19,450 of JAQYXR010000712.1, forward strand.
AACTGGTTGTAAAACATCTCTCGTGGTGGTAAGCATGTGTTGGAAAACACTTCTGTGCTTTTTACAAAATCGTGCGGATACACACCTTTTCTGTGTATTAATTCCACTTGATCCGGTCGGACAAGCTTGGAGCTTTCATAAAACTCCAAGCTAACCCTAGAATACTTGACAAAGCGGCAAGACTAGACGACATTAGTCTAAAAGAATCAAGAAACCGCAACCACATACGACCCACACGAATTGATATGCTAATATATTTTTCATTCGTTGATGGGATTATTTTGACTTCACAACCTTTGATCGCGTCGAGATTTCTTAGAATAAAAAACTGATCGTACGAACTCAGATTGTGTAGATAGACAGGAATAAAGTTTGGCTGTTCACACCTGAGATTACATCGGCCACACAAGCTAAAGCGATACTTGCCAGTTATGTGATCATGATCAAGGGTCTTGACACAGTTTCCATCATTGAAAAGTCTGTCGCATAAATCGCATGCTGTTGATTGAGAATGACGTCTAGTTTCTTCATCCGTCATCGGACATAATGGTTCTTTTATTGTGTATAACACTTCCACCTTCTGAGCCAAATCACGCAGGTAGAGCATGAATTCACGACCTGATTTTCGTGAACAATACACATAAGGTTGGGTGCTTATGTTAACTTCGTTGAGTATTTCATCGGGCAGGGTCGATTTAACTAATGTGCAAAAACTGTTCGGTTCGTGTGTTTGGTAAGAACGATCAGTACCTACTGCCGGCACCAGAGTGGCTTCAAAGTCTGCACACACAATTATTGGTACAAGTATTTGCATTTCAAAAGCTTCAAATTTTAAAATATTGTCGTCTTTTTTTGGAAGTTCAATCGCCGCTGGGGAGTAGTTAATAGTAGGGTAAAAAGCCTTGGTTTGAACTAAGGATTCACTCAAAATGCAAGCCTTAACTTTTACTAGGCTTTGCTGAAAAATCGCTGCCTTGACTTTTGGTCGAGGCGGCCGGTACAGGTTGAGGCAGGTCTGGAAACCGGTTGTCGTAGGTCCGGGATTCGGTCTTTGTTGCACTGCGGTTGCGTCGGGATCCAGTTTGCGCCAACCTTGTCCGGAGTGTTGATGCACATAAACATGCAGCTGGCAAGGTTAGCAGCGTTGCAAGTTGCATTTGTACAAAAAGTTTGTGTGAATATAAGCCGCTGTGTTACAAGGTTTTGTCAGTGCGATGTCCGGTGCTGAAGTCGTGATTTCGTTTTTGGCTAGGCGGGGCGACGAGTTGAATCAGCTCTTAGCTGATTTAAACTCTTTAGTGATGGACAGGGGGAACCTGATGGGGTATTGGCACGAGGTGCGGTTCACGAACACCTTTGATGGGACGGCAGGTAAGTTTAGATTAGGGAGAGTAAAAGACGAAATTCAGATGATGTGATTTATTTTTCATGCTTTGAAAATAAATACATTCGGACTGTTATTAATCTTTTTGCCGTCCGATCGTAATTTAAACATTTTTGGTACGTTTAATTGTGCGATTTCTTCATCGCTTAGTGAGATGAGGAAACGTTTTGGTAAATAGCAAATGGCTTTATTTTCACCATATTCAATTTCCAGGCGAAGTGCAGGGCCCTTGGTTGTGTCGGTCCTCTTAGCAGATAGAATGTGGTATCCATTTTCATTAGTTAATGTGACTAGATCGACACGTTGTTGTGACATTTGAAATTGATGTCATCATAGCTCGAGTACTATTCCGTCCTGATCAACTGGAAAAATCCTATTGTACTTATGAGCCTATGCCGTACACCTTCAGCATATTCATTCACTATATTACCCAAACCTTGCAGCAAAAAGAATGTCATTGGTTATAGTATACAGCGCTGCTGGCGATCATGATAGTTTTAGTCAATGCCGGCTATGGAGAGAAGTAAAACGCTTGGGGGAGAGCGACCGGCTTTTCAACGGCCTCAGGCGATCTTGGGAGAACGAGAAGGAAAGACAAGTCGAAGTAGCTGTACGTCCAGTTTTAAAGTTTCATTTGAAATACCCTCTCACCGAAAAGGTGGATCATACTCAAGATTTTGAGAAAATCTTGCTGGAGGGTTTTGGCGGACGGAGCGAGCAGAGATCGACCTATACCGTACACTCTCGATTGATGCGAGGGCGAGCCTACCGCCAACCAATCATTGACTCCTGGTGGAGGTTTGGACAACGATTTGGGGATCGCCCAGGCCCAGTTACGTTGGATTGGAGGGGACGTGAGCCCCATGTCACATGGCAACCTTGGTTTGTGAACCACTCAATTTCACTCCTGGACTTTGGTGAGTGACAACTTTGGATTTATTTTGGCGCAGCCTACAGACTACTGGCCATCGTGTGATGAAATTACTCAAGAGGCAGACTTGAGTGTAGAAAACCGGTCCTCGGGCGTTTATATATAGGTGGCCACCTGACTTTGAGCTCATTGAACATTGATTAGGCTAGTTAGATTTAAGGTTTTGTATTTATAGTGTAAGGCTGGTGCGATCTGTGCAGATATTTATTATACGTGTTAGGTTAGGATTGTTGTTTTTTTGTGGGCCCAATTTGTAGATTTGTTATTGTGTACCGTATGGGGAGAAGTTAGTATATAAGGTGGACTTTTGATTTTTGAACAGGAGATTAATTTCAAAGCCACTTAAAAGATAAACACTGAGTCATTTGAATCCTAGAATTTGAATCCTAGAGATTACACTACTGATTATATTTTGGTGGTCTAATTTAGGGTGGGAGGTAATTTCTCTGATAAACTTGGCGTTAAGTGCCTTTTCACTGGGCGATTGATTTATGTATTTTGTGTTTAGTAAAAGTTTCATGTGGATGTTTTCAGGTAAAGAGTTAAATTAAACTTACCTTCATTTGCATAAAATCTGAGTTGTCTCTTTTCCTGGTAGTATTATCTAATCTGAATCGCAATAACTAAGGTAAAGATAGGTTTAACAATTTGTAACGGCCAACCATTTGAGACCATAGTTTTAAGTTTTCCTCTTTTGAAAGTATTTGGTATCACCCTCTGCCGAAGGCCACTTGAGGAGGACTCACTTCCTCATTGATGAGTTCTGCGTACGAGCAATCCTCCAATAAGGTGGCGCCCTTATATTACCGAGCAACTAATTTCTGGGGCCTTCGCAGTGGTAAATCATTTAGCGTAAGTCATACCCCGACCTAGCTGGCTAGCCGGACAACATCATACTGGAGACAGGGGTAACATTGTGGTCCTTGGTACGAAGACAATGTGTTCAATTTGTTGGCAAGGTCCATTATGCTGAAACAAAAAATAGTGGCTGTGAGGAAATTGTGTTTTGTGTTTCAGCAGCTTGGTGTTCCAGTGAGGCAGTCGCCGTGAGCTGCTTGTTGTGTTTTGCGGTTGTGTGATTTAAGCATAATTTGCTACATTGTGCGATTTCCAGATGTGCTTTGGCATTTGCTAAATTTCCAATTACATCTCCATTGCTCGTACGCAGCCAGAACTGGGTTATGTGGGCTTAGGAGAGTAGGTCGCTAAAATATAAATTGTGTTCCAGCGGGTGCGTACTTGAATGAGTACGGCCCGATCACGTTGGCATTGAGAGAGCGGCAGGGCTGTACGCGGCCCGTAGGCAGAGTCCGGCCCCATCCATACGAGCGTCCATGGGGACCATCGCCTCCGGCGTCAGCTGTGCCCTGCCCACCGCCATCGCACCGGTTCAGCGGCTCGCCGCCGCAACCTGTGCCACTGCCCCACCCATCGCGGCTCAGCCGATTGCCGCCGCCGCCTCGGTACTCGACGCCCCGCCTACCGGCATCGCTTTGGTCGTAATTTGAAAAATTGTGAAAATAAATTGGAATAAAATTGGGTATCTGTGCACGTAAGTTACAACGCTGACACAGAGCGAAGCGATAACGACCAGTAATGTGGCAGTGGTCAGCGTTCTTCACCGTATTTCGACTGTTAAAAGGAACATCACAAAGATCACAAAACTCGGCTCGCTCGTGTCTCGCACTTTCCTCGTCCGATAGTTGTTTCATCGCCTCTTGTCTCATATATAGTTTTTCAACATTTTGAGCTAGCTGTTTCATGTACAGTAAAAATTTCTTCGCCGCGCCTTCGGCCGACTGATATGCATACGGCTCAGTGGAAATCCCTACTTCGGCTAGCAAGCTATCCGGGAGTGTTGATTTTACTAGAGCGCAAAAGCTGTTCGCCTCGTGAGTTTGATACGTGACATTGTCAGTGCTTACGGTCGGATGAAGAAACGATTCAAAATCAGCCGCCACAATAATGGGAACAGGAATTTCCATTTCGTATTCTTCAAATTTCAAAATATTTTTCCCTGCTTCAGGCAGTTCAATAGGACTGTGTGTGAATTTTTCACAAATCTCTAAGTGGTTAGCTAGCCAGCTCTCGGCGTCGGTTTACACCTCCTGACCTCCTTGTAGGTAAAACAACGTTTACACACGGAAATTTGGTTAGTTCCATTTGACAGCTGGGGACGGATTAATACTTTAAAGTCGATAATAAAAATGTAGTGACTTTTACCGGTCTTACTGTCGTTCAAAAGCAACAAGTCTGTATGATCCGCCTGTTCTTTTTTTGTTAGTCGTAACGGTGTTATATATCCATCACTACCGCACTCAAAAACCGACACCGAGCAATTATTATTTTGAGATTCAAATTTCTTCAGATCTTGAATCCTAACAGGAAATGTCATTCCAGTAAAATCACAAGGTGATTCTAATCCCGCAAAAGAGTTTTCTGTTAGTACAGATTTATGATTTACATCATTCAAATGTTTAACAAGCATACAATAGTAAAAGCATTTCCCATCGTGGTTCTGTACATTGATCGTGGCTTGCCTGTTTTTCAACTTTCTTGGCAACTCTATGAAACCACTGCCTGACACATTTTTGTGTTTAAATCTACTCACCCTGAGAGTGATGCTTATCGGCGAGTCGAGGCTCCACCCGGATCCCTTCGTCTGGAGTTGAGTCTCTTCTTCCAAGATCTTCTGCGCATCCTTCAGCAAGAGACGCAGGATGTCGTCCGTCTGCGCCAGGATTGCTCGGTTGAAGGATTTAAAGTTGAATGTCTCCACGTCGCCTTCCGGATGCTGGTATTTAGCTCCTAAGAGCATGTTATATTTTAGTGAGATGGTGACTTGCAACTCACGTCTAAGGATGTCGTCCATAAGCGGCAGAGAGGCTTCTAGAAATTGTTCTAGATCGATGAAACCAACACTGTTTTTTATTGTGTAGTCCCTCGCATGGTGGAGGGTCTTTGTAAGCTCATAGGTGAGCGCAACGCCGGCGTGAGGGTCGCCGGCTGACGAAGTGCGATGCTCGCCGGCTGTAGCGGCGGGGCTGGCTAACGAAGCACGCTGCTCGCCGGTGGCGGGGCTGGCTGACGAAGCACGATGCTCGCCGGTGGCGGGAGGTTTGCCGCCTGGAGTACCGGGAGGGTCGCCGGCTGGAGTGGCAGGAGGCTGACGATGCGGCAGGGCCGGCAGGGCGCTGCGATGTAGGGCTGGCGCGTTCTCCAGACGGCGTGACTTTGTCGGCGACGATGTATTGCAGCTCCTCGCTCTTTTCCGCCGGCTCAGGTCGAGTGGCAGAAGTGTAGATTGGTCGGGTGGCCTTCTGGAGGAAAATCCAGTGACTGCTAAACATATTGCGATATGTCGGCTTCTGGCTTCTTCCGATGTAAAGTAAGCCTCCTTACAGGAGGGACATAAAAACATAGGTGGTTCTTGCTTGTTCAGCGACCGTAGTAGACTGTGCCAATCGCTTCAACAACGAGGGATTTTGTCAACTCGGGGTGGAGTCGACCTCGGTTTGAAGGACGAAGGGGGGTAAAATAATGTGACAGCTAGATCCTGCACCGTGGGCCATAAACAGCCTTCAGAAACTTGCTCGACATAGTGTCGACCTTCATAAACTTTCTCGACGTCGACCTTCATACCAGGATAAGTTATGAAAAAATAACTGGCAGAGCCTGTTTGAAAAAACAACACCAGGACTGTGGTCATACCTCACGTGTCGTTATATAAGGGCTGAATTGCTATAGTGCAAGTTTAGTTGATTCTCCACTACGTACGAGGTAAGTCAAGGAGTCTCCTTTTTTGCCATCCCCTACTCTACTAATTTTACTTTACCCACTCTATCACTTTTAACTACAGAACACAATTTACTAAACTTCTTACAACTAGTCACTCCCTTCATGTACCCGCCCTTCATTTTTCATTTTTGATTTTCTTCTTTACTTTTTTTTAATATTTCTATTTATATTATCTTTTTATCTAAGTAAACGTAAAATATTTAATCTGTAATGACTCAATATATGTATATATATATATATATTTTTAAATTGTAGCAATATTTCTGCTCTGTCTGTGCAGTCCTTATATTGTATTTCATTGTAAATATATTTTAAATATATTTCAAGTTAATATTTTTTTATGTTTAAATATAAGATTTAAGTATGTGTACAAGACAACCTGGACTCGGTGTCACGAACATGCCGCAAGGTACATGTAACACCTTTCAGTTTTATTTTGTACATATTTCCTTGTTTACTGTTTAAAATAAGGATTTGATTTAAGTGGTTAATTTAAACTCATTTTTAAAAAATAAAAATTTATTTACATATATATATATATATATATATATATATATATATATATATATATATATACACATTTTTTATTCTTCATTTGACTCTTCATTGTTTTCTTCATCGCTTCCTGTGGGAAAAATAAAAATTATTAATTTTCTAAAAATGTTACGCATTTTTCAATTGGAGTTAAATTTTTAAACCAACACTTCTTTACATCCCAGGATTTTGCATAAACTTTTAAAAACAGCAAATTTGCTACAAACACTAGTGTCAGCTATTAAAGGAGCTTTGGAACCTAGAATTTACTAGCAAACATTTTAGCAGTCCTAATTTCTTAAGTTTTTTTTTAAAAAATCTATTCAGTACTCTCAAACTAGAAATAGTTCCAAACGTTCATTATAATTTTATTCATACAATTTTCAATCATACTCCGCAGAGATCAACCTATAAAACTATTTTACATAAACTCTCAATAATGCTTGCGAATTTATTTCATTTGAAGCTGTGTAGCGATCACAATATTCAAGTATTAAGCCATTATAAATTTAAAAACTTAATATTGGGGAAATTGCTTCAAACTTTCAAATTTTGTTGAGCACACGTGAGTTCCACAAACTCCATGATAGCAAAAAGTAGTTTTTAGAAATTTTTACTTTTCCAATTTAACATTTGTAGCTATGAAGAATAAATATGTGTATCATGCTCAGCTGTTGTGCAAAAGGAGCTTTGAGGCTAAAAACCTAGCAAAACATTTGAGCTGTTTTGCAATTTTAAAAGTTATTCTCTTTTATCTCAGCAGTCAGCTTCAAACTAGAGAAAGTTCCAAACGTTCATTATAATTTTATTCATTCAATTTTCAATCATACTTTGCAGAGCATATTCAACCTATAAAACCATTTCACATAAACTCTCAATAATGCTAGAAAACTCGAGTTGCTTATGTTTCTCTCAATAATGCTTAATAGAAAAATTTATAAAATCTAGTAGCGAATTTTTCCTGTGTAGCGATAACAATATTCAAGTATTAAGCTGTTATTAAAAACAATACTAGCAAATTGCTCAGTTTTAGTGCACAAATTATGCATTTTTAAACATATACGTAAGTGTGGCGGAGATTAACAGGAGAATCTATACCTACGGCTCAATGTTATTTAAATGGAGAATATAATGTTAGGTATGCATAAGTCAATAACAAGTAAACTTATGTTCTCTACACCTAAACTTATATGGCTTAAAAGTTAAATTTGAATTACTAGTTTTTACTGTTCAATAAAAACAATTACCATATGTTATTTTTATTTATTATTATTTTATTAACAACAATATTAGCAAAAAAACACTACACGAAGAATATATTTGTTTCATGTTGATATCTCACACAGTTTTTTAAGCGTACCTAAATTTTAAATACACTACTTTCGGAAAAACGCACCGCACGCTATTTACATGTATCTCTGTATTACAATAATTACTTTCCAAAAAACTAAGTGTTTTATATGTGTAGAGTTCTAACGAAAAAATGCATAACCAAAAACAGTCTCCCCTTGGAGTGATGAAACATTAATTTTAAACTAAAAACTTTTATATCAAATTGAAACACACAAGTTTTGTTTACAACGAATTCTAAGGTTTTCATTTATAAATTTTCTTCTACCATACCTTCGATTAATATCGGCGAGATCCGGGCTGGCGGCGTGTCAGGAGGGAGGGTCGGTGTTTTGGGTGATGGCGACCTGCTTTGATGCGATGCCGGTCGGCGGGGCGTCGAGAACCGAGGCGGCGACCTCCTGAGCCGCGATGGGTGGGGCAGTGGCACATGTTGCGGCGGCGAGCCGCTGAGCCGGTGCGATGACGGTGGGCAGGGCACAGCTGACGCCGGAGGCGATGGTCCCCATGGACGCTCGTATGGATGGGGCCGGACTCTGCCTACGGGCCGCGAACAGCCCTGCCGCTCTCTCAATGCCAACGTGATCGGGCCGTACTCATTCAAGTACGCACCCGCTGGAACACAATTTATATTTTAGCGACCTACTCTCCTAAGCCCACATAACCCAGTTCTGGCTGCGTACGAGCAATGGAGATGTAATTGGAAATATAGCAAATGCCAAAGCACATCTGGAAATCGCACAATGTAGCAAATTATGCTTAAATCACACAACCGCAAAACACAACAAGCAGCTCACGGCGACTGCCTCACTGGAACACCAAGCTGCTGAAACACAAAACACAATTTCCTCACAGCCACTATTTTTTGTTTCAGCATAATGGACCTTGCCAACAAATTGAACACATTGGCTTCGTACCAAGGACCACAACGGGTCGATCTCGTCACATTAACTAATGAAAATGGATACCACATTCTATCTGCTAAGAGGAGCGACACAACCAAGGGCCCTGCACCTCGCCTGGAAATTGAATATGGTGAAAATAAAGCCATTTGCTATTTACCAAAACGTTTCCTCATCTCGCTAAGCGATGAAGAAATCGCACAATTAAACGTACCAAAAATGTTTAAATTACGATCGGACGGCAAAAAGATTAATAACAGTCCGAATGTATTTATTTTCAAAGCATGAAAAATAAATCGCATCATCTGAATTTCGTCTTTTACTCTCCCTAACCTAAACTTACCTGCTGTCCCGTCAAAGGTGTTCGTGAACCGCACCTCGTGCCAATGCCCCATCAGGTTCCCCCTGTCCATCACTAAAGAGTTTAAATCAGCTAAGAGCTGATTTAACTCGTCGCCCCGCCTAGCTAAAAACGAAATTACGACTTCAGCACTGGACATCGCACTGACAAAACCTTGTAACACAGCGGCTTATATTCACACAAACTTTTTGTACAAATGCAACTTGCAACGCTGCTAACCTTGCCAGCTGCATGTTTATGTGCATCAACACTCCGGACAAGGTTGGCGCAAACTGGATCCCGACACAACCGCTGTGCAACAAAGACCGAATCCCGGACCTACGACAACCGGTTCCCCAACCTGTACCGGCCGCCTCGACCAAAAGTCAAGGCAGCGATTTTTCAGCAAAGCGTAGTAAAAGTCAAGGCTTGCATTTTGAGTGAATCCTTAGTTCAACCCAAGGCTTTTCCCCCTACTGTTAATACATAATCTGGTGTGTTCCTCTAACCATGACTTTGCATCAGGGACACATTTACGAGTTTCCCTAAAACTGGAGAATCTTTTACAAATAGTAATTGAATTCGTCCCTTTTGCCACCTGTGGTCGTATGAGTTTGGCAAAATCTGATATGTAAATATAGTGTGAATTTCCGTTCGCATCTTTATATAATAACAAATCTGTATGATCGGCTTTTTCTTGAATAACGCGAAGAGTACTAATTTCACAGTTGGGGCCGGTTTCAAAAACATTCACAGAAGTGTTGGGATTCAATCGCTCAAACTTCGCAATACTAGTAACAGGTACAGGATAAGTCAAACCATTAAAGTTATACACATTTTCAAGATTTTGAAAAGATTGTTCGTTTAACACGCTGTCAGGGTTGGCGTCCTGCAGGTGTTTCACTAACATTGAATAGTAAAAACATTTTTCGTCTGTGTTTTGCACGTTAATGGTCGCTTTTCGGTTTTGTAATCGTTTTGGTAGGGGGGTCGAGTACGCCTTGCCCGATTTGCGGTAACTAAACCGACTGATTTTTACCGTAAGGACAGTGGGGCGATCAAGACTCCACCCGCTATTTTTCCCTTCAAATTCACTCGCCTCGTGAAGAATTTTCGCGGAATCGTTTCGAAGAAGTGTTGAAAGATCGTCTGTATATGAGTATACAGTTTTTATGGGAACTTTAAAGTTAAATTGCTCACTGATTCCTTCGGGATGGATAAACTCAGCTTCTAATACTAAATAATATTTTAAACTATTACTAGTTTTCAATTCGTTTTCAATTATACCTTGAACAACAGGCAGGGCAGACTCGAGAAACTGCTGGATATCGGTGTAGTGCTGATTTGGGTTGATGATTGTGTAGTCTCTGGCGCTGATGAGACCTCGCTTCATCTCCCACCGAAGTCTAGGCGTTCCCGACGACGTTGATGGTTCTGCTGCCGCTGGTTCTGACGAGGGAAGTCTAGGCGGTCCGGAAGACGTTGATGATGGTTCTGGTGTCGCTGCTTTTGTCGAGGGTTGTACTGGTTGTTGTGGTGTCGGAATCAATTCATCTGGGTAGTTAGCGGATGCAGCAGTTACCTTTGCTCTTTTTTCTTTATTTGAAGAATCCGAAATTTTTCGTTTCTGTTTCCTTGTGGGCTTCTTTGTAGAGGACTGGGAGTCAATAGATGAGCGGCGGTCTTCACCAGATAGACTGAACAGCGGTCTGGTCTCTTTTCCAGGGTTGTACACTCCGGACGGTCCCGCTGCTGATGTTCTTCCATCTCCACCTCCATATTTTGGCGATGATGGTTCTGTCCTGTAATAGTTTTTCAAAGCCATACACACTGACTGGTGTCTCATTAAAGAGCGCTCTGTAAGAAAATATGCTTCCTTACAGATAAAGCACTCCAACAGTTCCATCGTAGTGATAGAAGAGTTGTTGCATCTCAGAAATAACTCCGAGAAGTGTAACCATCAGTGGCGAGCGAGGGGTTTTTGTACCCGGAGAGTCAGGAAACGATTTCCTGCTTGCCTTCAAAACAAGGAAGGAACCGCCTTCCGCCATAGGACTGTTGAATGAAACACCTTGAGCCCTACATTACCTGATCGTCACAACACACACGAACGAGGAAGTCCTCGATCCTGCTTGCCTTCAAAAACAAGGAAGGAACCTCACGCCATATTCCTGTTGAATACAAGGAAACACCTTGAGCCCTTCCTACATTACCTCACACACGAACAAGGAAGTCCTTGGAGAGGAAATCTAAATTTCCTCATCCCCCCACCCCTCTATGGTTTTAGGAAATACCTTGAGTGGTGTCCCCGTATATATACGCCAGACTGATACAGCAGCAGGCATAGTCTCTCTCCTACCCTTTACTACAGCAGCAGGCATAGTCTCTATCCTACGCTTCACTACACTACTTGTGTAAGTATCCTCATTCTTAACCTTTATGCTTATGAAAAAAAACTATTTTTTAAATAATCATTAATTATTTGTTTTTCATCTCAATGATTTTCAACAAATCAAATATCTTTTTGATTTACAATATACCTTGGAGAGAAGTAAATGTGTTAAATAAATTTACTACGAACATTGCGAATTTATATAATTAATAATCGTTTCATAATCTAACTCATACTCGTCGTCGGAAATGTATATTACATCATCCGAAAACGGTGGTGTATTTGGCGCTGGGGATGATTCCAGGCTAGACGATGATTCCGAGTCTTGGGAGGGCGATTCCGGAGTAGATTCTTGAGGTTGCTCGGCTCCGCTGTTCTGCGCCGGGCACCTCCTTTCCGCCGCAAAAGTTACATAATCTGAATTCCTAATATCAGCCAACATCATTGCAGCTGAAACATACAAATTGAAATAACAATGTTGCAAAATATTATTACTAGAATGCTGTTTTTATAATGTTTCTGTGGCGATATTTGTTATGCGAAAAGTTTAGAGGATCAAAAAAATTACAATTTCAATATAATTGAAGTAAATGGTATGTTTGTCTGGTCAACTACGGAGGAAATATAAAAAAAGTTAAAATCTTTCCCGAATTACATTAATTGCTACATTTAATCATTTTGTAGCTAAAAAAATTACTGATTCAAGTTTAGTAAACATGTTACAGTTATCCGATTTATTTATTAAGAATGTACTTTGCTTCAAAAGTTGTTATATATTTCATTTATTCATGTTTTAGCTTGATAAAACTTTTATACATCTTTAACAGTTTAAAATTTTGTTTCAATATTTTAATAGTTCTACAAGACAAAAACAACAATTTCGGTTGGTTTCAACGTTTAGATCTGCTTTATCTAAGATTTCGCTAACAAATAATGTTTGTTGATTCTGTTATATATCAGCTAAACAATAACCACAGAGTCAATGTAAATAATAAACATAATATTGTGTTTGTCACAGAGATTTATTTAATATTCATAATTAAAATATATTTTTGCTTCAAAATTTGTATGTTTTAAAACTTTAAACAACTCCAACAAAATAGAATGTCCAACAAGAAAAATATATAAGCTAAAAAGTAATTCAATTTTTTTAGTTGGTCAATATTTTCAGAATTTAGTCTACGAATCAAAACGATATATATTATTACTTATTTTTTAAAAACATTTTTATGTTGTTGGTTGTCATAGGGATATCTGCATGATTAGAATATAATCTGTATAATTATAATATACTTTACTTAAAATTTTTTACCACCATGTTTTGCTTAGTAGAACCTTAAACACAATTTTGAATGATAATAAGAATATGCAAGAAGATCAATAAGAATATGCAATCTAAAAAATTGTTAATTTTAACTAACTTAGTTGATTTTTAATATTTTTGCAGAATTGTGGTCTGTAAATTAAAAAGATCTGTTTACAAGTTATAAGAATTAAACACATCTAAACACTACACTTATTTTTTTTAAAACTTATAAGCGGTTATCGATCTATTGCTGATTTGGAGGTACAACACGGACAGACTTGGCAGCGGTCAATGTCACGACCGCGAGGCTGGGTCGTCTGTGATGTTATGCAATCAAAAACCACATTCGTTGCCGGCGCTCCAACACACATTTCGCAGAATTTTAACTATGTAGTATATATTTTATATTAATATTTTTTTCTTTTATTTTAGATCATGGCTGACTTCGAAAGTAAACTTAACAAACTGAAGGCCGTAGAGGGCCTTGAACGAGTCAACTTGACGGATTTGACGGACGCCGACGGCTACCCAGTCGTCGGCATGAGGTTTCACAACCATCAAGTTTATGGAATGTCACTGATAGTGGACTTGATTGTGAATTCTAAGAAAGTTATTGCGTTCTTACCAAAACGATTCGCACGGTCTCTGTTTCAGGCCGAGGTGGACAAATTGGCCGGCGGAGACTACAGGATCAAATGCACCGGAGTGGCCAATCGCTCACCAATTGATGAATTTTTTAAGAACTAAAAGAAATTTGTCACTAATCAATGAAGCACTGTACTGAATAAAAAATGTTAAAAAGTTTTACTGTTTTAACTTTCTCCTACTTACCAGGAGTTGAGTTGAATGCTGGCTCGTTGACCTCGAAAAACGCCCCCCTAACATAATAATACTGCCGAATCAGCGCCAGTAACTCCGCCCTCTCCCTTGTAGAAGACACCTCAAACGAAATCACTACACGGGCCAAGATGTGTGAATGTTTTGCTTTTGCTAAACCAAACATATTTATACCGCACAGCACAAGGTTTCCTGCAAGGTTTGTCCCTTCCTCACAACCTCGACAGTATATGATTTTTTAAGGAAGCTGAACACCTTGTATCGCAGTTGCCAAACCACGATTCCTCACGACTTCCTCAAAGACTTTGCAGTGAAATGTTCTCACTTACTCAATTTTACAACTCAAATCTAAACTCAAATTAACCAAGAGTTTACAGCTACACTTTTACAATTAATTTTACAAATATCCAAAACACACATTCAGACACAAACCATGTCACGGTGACCAGGCGCGACAAACTGCAAATTTGTCAAAACCCTGGTTTTCGACAAACTACAGTTTTACCAAGACTACAATACCCAGAAATCAAAAACATCTTCCATCTAAAGCTACGAATACCCATCTGTGCGACGCGGCCAAACTGCCGTCACTGGTTTTCGACAAACTGCGAATTCGTCAAAACACTGGTTTTCGACAAACTCCAGTTTTGCCAGCCAAGAGCAAAACATCTGTGTTTCCAAAGCTACAAATACCCAAAACATCTGTGCAACGCGGCCAACCGACAAACTACGAATTCGTCAAAACACTGGTTTTCGACAAACTCCATTTTTGTCAGATTTGCCCAAGGATTTTATACCTACTTTTGATCTATCATACTTGTTAACTGCAAAGTACCCCGCTGCATTCTAGCAATTTCTCCTTGAGGAATGTCGATATACAAGACGCCAAACTATTTTTAACACTATCTATAAGAGCGGTAAGTGAAACAATCAAGTCTTCATAAGCCCGAATATTCAATGAACTAGCGACAGTCCAATAATCCCCCGACAATGTGATTTCCCCCTCTTGAATAAACACCACACCCGTGTGTGAAAGTTTGCAATGTTTAGTGTCACATGATATCACGTTACTTGGCCCCGTGGTAGATGACAGCATCCACGCAAGGCCTGTAAACAAAGGGAATGTAAATTAATTATACGCGAATTCAAGCACCAAAAATATTCTTAAGTAGCCTAGTTACTGTTAAGTAGGCCGCAAACATCGACCCACGCATTAAATTAATTAAAGTTAACTAGGCCACAGTTATTGATCCAGCATCCCCCCTTTAATCACTCTTGTGCACCTTGCTTTTTAGACGCGTGGCGTAAGGGTGTGACGTACCACGCCTAGTGTCGTCATCATCACCCCGTTCCGCCCCCTTGGCTATCAACTCGCTAGCCAGACCTTCCGGAGACCAGTCCTGATCTCTAGAATCGTCGATCATTGTTTACCCCATATCGGCGATGGAGTCAAAGTCAGCTCTGTTTGGCGACATGGCGTCGCACAGTGCATCGCAATCACGCGGCTCTATCTCGGAATTATCACGTGCGATATCCTCTTTACCTGTTTCCTCTTCGATAGTACTTAAACCACTGACAACCAATATATCATTACTGCGATGACCACTATCTGCCACAAACGGACGCAACTTCCAAATGAATTTCGACATGTCATCACCTTCGGCGACATCGGTACTTTTATCAGTAACCACGTCCTGCTCGTCAAAGTTATCAAGCCGCGTTTCCTTCTTACAACATGCGTCTAATTTTTCCTCCAATTCCACGACAAGTTGCTTATAATTTTCAATAAGTTTATCTCTCAACTCGTCTCGTGCTCGTTTCGGCCTATTCACATGGATGATTACATTTTGCGTTTCTAATTGAACCTCGTACACAAAATCAGAAATGTTTCTCAATACAACATGCGGACCGGACCAAAACTTAGAGAACTTTGACCCTGGTGCGTTCCTAGCTTCCGGGTGATAAACAAAAACTTTATCACCAGGCTCGAAACTAACATTTTTAGTTTTTCTGTCATAATACTGCTTGCTTCGTACTCGACATTTCTCTGTACATTTTTCGGCTAAGTCAAACGCGTTTTTCAATTTTGTAACCAAGTCTACACTAGGAGTTTTAGTCCTAACCAAGCTCAAATCATCTTCGGTAGGCAAGTTCATTTCACGCCCTTGCATCAGCAAAAATGGTGATGCACCAGTCATTGGATTTGGTGCATTTCTAAGTACCATCAGCATAAACGGAAAATACTTATCCCAATCCTTGCTGTTCTCATTCTCGTAATGAGATAACATTGCAGCCAAAACAGCATGCCTTCTCTCTAGACGACCATTTGCTTCCGGATGATACGGTGTAGTTTGCAATTTCTTAATACCTAACAACTTACACATCTCTTTAAATAGCCCACTTACAAAATTTCTACCCTGGTCCGCGAGGACCTTAATAGAAACCCCTAAGCGCGTTATAATTTGGAATACAAGCGCTTTTGCTACTGTTTCCACCGATTGGTCTCGCAAAGGAACCGCTTTGACCCATCGACTAATATGTTCCATGAAAGTTAACAAATACTTGTTACCTGCTCTCGTTTCAGGAAGTGGCCCTACAATATCCAAGGCCACAAGATCTGTAGGATATTTTACTGTGTCAAAAAGCCCCATAGGCGCTGTACACTTATTCCCAGGCTTCCTAGAAGCACATGATGGGCAACTGTTTACAAAATCTTCTACATCGTTCACTAGTCTTTCTAGAAATGCCCGTCTTTTAGTACATCAATCGTCTTGCTAATGCCCAAATGACCACTGAAAATAGTGTCATGATGATGCCTCAGACCTTGCAGCACCATTACTTTCGGAATGACTAATTTTTTTAGCATCAACACGTTTTCTATACAACAAACTATCGTTATCTAATACGAATTGAGAATCTGGGTCCTATTTAGCCTCACTTATTTTATTAGCACAATACTCGTCTAACGCTTGAGTCTTCAGGCCATGACGTCACCAACGATGACGTCACAAATGACGTCACTGATGACGTCACTGCATGACGTTAGCGATGACGTCACATGACGTCACATAAATTACGTGTTGATGACGTCACCGTCAATTACGTCACCATGATGGCGTCACTGACGTTATTTAGGTCAAGGTAACGCAGATAGTTTTTTTTTCAGTACTTTTGCGGTTTCTCACATTCTACTCCAAGTCTTCGTTAGAGTCCTCAATACCTAAGTGAAATTTCATAAGAAAACTCAAAAGTGCTAAGGGAATTTTAACTCTTTTGCAACGTGACCCTGCCTAAACCGTCATCGGATTGGTCTGAAGCCGCCAATTTAACTAATTTTTCAGAGTTTATAGTGGTATAACTAAATTTCCACTGAACAACACGAGCCGAATGTGGTATTTATAATAATTTTTCGGTGTAGTGGGCCGAAAAAAAAAACTGAACAATAGAGTTCTTCACATCAATGCGCACTCTACGAGAGTCTCCGTAAGACTGGCGTAGCGACGCTGTGCATCCGAGGAAAAGAGCGGGTAACCTTGAGGACTTTTAAATCCAGTTTCAAGGTCATCCAAATGGAATTTTAAAAAAGTTAAAGAGTAGAAACACTACTCTGGTGCTTATTGAGTGAATGCATCAATTTGCAAAGCTTCGGTGTGCCAATTAGACCTGTATCGACATGCATCGATGTAATGTTTGCAAAAGCCAGCGAAATAAGAGTTGCAATGTCTGCAGCCGGTGAGGTTGCAGAGTTGGAATTCCACACATCGTTCGGGGCAACCAGTGTACATATGCCCCCTGATCTGGTAAACATGAAAGGTCTTCAAATGTGCTTTTGGTTTTTCCATGACTTGCACTTACACATGCATCTCACAAAAGCGTCACATTTTTGACAAGCTAGTCCATCTACTACATCACAGTCCAGAGGCTATGAAAAACACTTTTGTTCACAATAGTATTTGCGTTCATCCTCCATGTTTTTGATGTTGCTGCGGAGAAGTCCCACTATGAAATAAAACTGCAGCCGGTGAGAAAGGGTCTTATATAAATAGTAGCCAAGTGGAGGTGGAAATTTCAAGGTCACCCAAATTGGGGTTTAAAAAAGAAGGAACTCTAAACCCCGTTGTCTTCTTCTTCTCCTCCCGACTCGTCCGTATGGGTGACATTGGTGAATACTGCGGCGACTGTTGGTCTTCACCTACGCTGCTATCAAATCCTTCGCTGTCTTGCCGCATCCTGACCTCCGACCAATCATAATCCAAATCGATCTTGAGCTTTATAACCGGGTTTTCGAGGAGTATAGACCTCATTCGATCGTAGATGGCTTCCAAATAATGCACACTGTCAATTGTCATCTTCCAACTAGCTGTGGATGCATCTTCGGTCGTAGACGTGACTTCGCAAGCAGGTTCGTCCGCCATGGTTGTCAAACGAGCAATGATGTGTGATGTGGAGATTCATGACGGTATCGATGAATGGAGGTTGTTGGTCCAGTGGAGATGTTCGGACACGTCCAAACATCTTCAAGGCCATTCATTTGAAGTTTAAAAAAGAAGACTTAAGATGTTATGTTGAGACTGGGTGACTGGACCTGCCTCCCTGATTCTTTACACTCAACACCGGTACTAATAATAAGGTACGATATGAAGATGATAAATAAAATCAACATAATCATTAACAGGTATCAATTCACTAGCATTAAATTTCAATGTTGGAGTTGCTTTCTTCTCATCTTTCTTTCTTCTATTCTCCTCTCCAATACATCTATAATATCAAAGATGTGTTGACATCGTCCACCTTCCCTCACAACTTCTCTTTCATAGATAGGTGGAACATCCATACTTGCTATCTCAGTTGTTGTACGCTTGGCTGCTGAAGACGGAATGGTGAAGTATAACCCTCTGTTACCCAAGTAGTCCGATGGTGAGGGTGGGTAAACAGTGGAGGGAAAATTTTCAAGGTCATTCAAATTGTGTTTAAAAAAATATCTTGCTACAGAACTTTTAAGATTGTTTGTCAGTAGCAAGATAGATTTTATTTCTTTAATACATTATACAAAAATACACATATTCAATCAAAGTGAGGATACAAAATACAAGTGCTAGTCAACTAAAATAGTCCAAATTGGGGCTTGCTCGAGTCCTGATGGAAGAATTTGGAGTTGAAGAAGCCATTGGAGAAGACGGACGTTCCTCCTCTTGATTTGTAGGATGAACACATATCACGTTGCAAATATACATTTGTATGTTTAGACGACAACCTCGTCCTATCATCAACTGTATCTCCTTGTACAATTATGTGAGGTCTTGTTGAGTCCTTATGATGGTCTCTTCATAACTGGCACACCTAACTGTTAAAGACATCTCGATGTTGTATTCCTCATCGTTTGTTAGCTGTTGGCAGACTGACTGTTTTGGATCCGAGCATTTATAAATCCCAGTGTGGTGGGAGTAACTCTCGTATGCAAAGGTCAAGGTCACCATCCAAGTTAAAAAAACAACAAATCAATACTTGATGTAATTCACATATTGATATGTTGAGTTTTTTATTTTTTGTTTTTATAATTTATTTGTTTAAAAATACATTCAGATATTTACAATAGTGAAACTTAAATCTAACACTACTGCTTCTCGGCAATGTGGATGGTCAACTCGGTGGAATTGCTACCCGTAAAGCCATGGGGCACCAGGTATAGACAGCCGGGTTAGAGCGAAGATCCTCGTTTTGTAGAAGATGGACGAATCTCTTGGGCAGGTAAACCTCGAACTTCGGTTCATCCGCCGGAGTGAATGATGCCTCGCTGAGACTGCAGCAGATAGCCTCCCCAACAGTTGTTTCCATTTTCTTCATAGAGTGAATGATATAATGCTTCTCGTCTTTAAGTTCTGAACACTTCTTTAAAGGTAGAATAGTAGACTTGGAGTGAGCGTTAAACTGCTCCACCAAAGTTTGCAGGAACTGTTGCGATGCCATTATTGTGCTATTGATCGTCTTCTTCGTCTTGGTCGGAGATGTTGTCGTCTCGGAATCTCGAGTAATACTCATGCCAAGTCTCGGTTTGCTCCTCGCTTATATAGTCTCTGTTACCCCCACCACTGTACCTATTTCTCCATTTTGAAGATATGATGCAATTTTGTAAGCGTTCTTTAACGTGCAATGTCTGTCTTTTTCATGTTACGGACTTTTCGTACAAATACAAACATTTTCCGCCGTATACTTGTAGTTTTTGTCTATCTCTACATAATTTACTCTAACATAAGTAAATTCTTCAATCCATCTCTTCTTTTCCAATCCTTTTGTATAAATATTGGTAAATTTGTTAGACAACTGACGCATGATGTAATACAAGTCTGTGTAACTAGTAAAACCATCGTACCAATCGATGTGATGGAAATATTTCCAAATCCACCTGTTGGTTGTTGCAGCCTTTGTAGTTAAAGAGGAATAAGAACAAGGTGGTTTGAAAAGAAATTAATAAAACATTATCGAAAAACACAAGTTCTTTTATGATAAATCTATCATCGTTACCACGAAACGCTTGAAACTCTATAATACCAGGTTTGAAATTTACCTGTTCTTCCATGTCCATTGCGAAGGTGATATCTCTACTCATGATGAAGTCTGGAGTCAACTGATTTCCACACCACAGGAAGGTACGACTTTTATACCAGGCCGTACAGTTGTTGGCGCGTTGGGATACATCAGTATCCAGTAGGTGTACGGTCAACGGGGTGGATATGGCCTACCACCGCGGGGACTGTCCACCGGGCTTGCATGTAACTTCCTTCCTCTATCATTCCTGCATGGTGGTTGCGATTAACCCGTAGCTTGTAGTAGTAGAGAAGCGCGCGCTTCATTGCTTTCTTTGGTGGTTGGATTCTTTTCGGCTTTGGGTTTCTATGCATGCTCCTTTTACTAATTGATTAACCACCTTGAGCATGATTCTTTTGCTAATTACTTGACCTTGACCTAATTCCTCCTTGAGCATGATTCTTCCATAAGAGCGTTGGTCCACGTTCACCAGCGGCACAGCGAAGGCTGCATTGCACCAAGAATGAGCGCTGCTTTTATAAGGAAAATTCAGCCTCAGGTTAAATTTCCCCTCGGTAGAAAAAAAGGGTAATTCCAAAAGTGTGGGTAATTTTCCCTCCACAAGGTAAATCGGGTAATTGCTTTAAACAAGTATTACCTCCAACAACGTAATCGAAATCCGTACAGACCTTTGCAGCTGGTTCAAGGCTAACGCCTTATTTGGAAACCGGTTTTATGCAATAGTTCAGCGGCGCACAGCTCTGTAACGACCTCTCATTGTTTGTCCAGCAGTCAAACCTGACAGTACTTACAATGTCTTACACCATGGCTGTGTCCGGCCCCGACGGTGAGCGGCAAGTAATGAACACAATTGCCGCTCTTAATCGGGGCGATATAAGAAGTTTCCAAGATTTCTTACATCATATTATTGGTCAAGAACAAGAAGAGGAGATGATAAGGAGCATCCTCAGGGAGATAGCTCCTGTACCGTGGTGCATGTCACCTCTACCCGAAGAAGAAGATGGAAAGAAGATCAAGTGGAACAGATTGAAACAAAACAGAAAGTATGAAATTTTGAAGAAGAGAGGACTTATGTATTACCTAAAATCATTGGATGGAAAAAAGATGATAAAAAATGAAATTCCTAAAATGACATCAAGGCCGACATCACCTAAACAAAAATTCCTAATGCGGATTATTGAGAACAAAAGATCTATTGTTAAATTTGTAGAATAAACAACAAGTCCAAGAAATAAATTCCAGTCTTTAAAAAAATCAATTTGCTTTAAACATAGTGCATACGGGTACATTCATACGTGCACGTGTGTGTACGTGTATACGTGCGCGTGTGCGTATGTGTGTATTCCTGCGTGTGCGATTGCGTGTCTGTATACGTGTTACTACATACAACTCATATAGACTATCTTATATTTAACAATACATATCCAAAGTTTTAATAAGCCCACTCTTGCTGTTAACAACACTTCTTTCATTTTAAATATACTGTACTTCACTTCTAAGTACATATCAGTTTCATCCAAACCTTACTGTGAGGTGCACTTATGGTAGAGACTTTGTGGAAAAATTACTAAGAATTAAATCTTTGCTACACTGCGTCGCTATGTCGCTACGGAGACTCTTGTAGAGTGCGCATTGGTGTGATGAGCTCTCTTGTTCAGTTTTCTTTTTCCGGCACACTACACCGAAAACTTAATATAAATATCACATTCGGTGGAACTTTGTTTTCTCATTTATACCACTGTAAACTCTGAAAAAAAATAGAAATTGGCGGTTTCAGACCAATCAGATGTCGGTTTAGGCAGGGTCACGTTGCAAAAAGTTAAAATTTCCTTATCACTTGTGCGGTTTCTTATGAAACTTCACTTAGGTCCTCAAGGTCATGAGGACTCTAACGAAGACTTGGAGTAGAGTGTGAGAAACCACAAAAGTGCTGAAAAATTTTAACTATCTGTGTAACCTTGACCTAAATAACGTCAGTGACGTCATCATGGTGACGTAATCGATTGTGACGTCATAAACACGTAATTTATGTGACGTCATGTATCGTCATGTTACGTCATCAGTGACATCATCGTCGGTGACGTCATGGCCTGAAGTCGCCAAAGAGCCACTACTCGCCCACACATTTTGCGCAACTTTCCTGTGAACTATGTCGAATTCAAATTCCGACAACAGAAGCCCTCATCGGCACAATCTCGACGAAGGATCTCATACTGAAAAGATCCAACGAAGCGCAGCACAATCGGTGACTAATGTGAAATGACGTTGAACAGAAGTTCAAAAACTTCTGTTAATCTACATGCATGTTATCCCATAGTTTTGCTAGCGAACGTCAGCGTAGCTGATGCTAGCCCAAAACTCATCCTTTCAAATTGCCACAACGAGTAGGGTAACACAAAAGCTATTTAGGTCTATCTTCTCTTCCTACATTAATTTGGAAATAGCCACTGTACAAATCTAAGGTTGAGAATATCTTACAACTCACTAAAACTAAACCCCTTATCTCTGTCACCCTCAGCAAATATAATATCTCAATCTTCCTCACCAGCACAATCATCTTATTTCTTAATCTCTGACCAAATATCACGCGCATCTTCGCCCCGCGAATAATAATGCATTTGTTCCACGTTACTTAATACTTCCGTACAACTAACCGTTAATACATTTTCCACTTGGGTCTGCACAACCTCTTCCACGTATCCCAAGCACATACTCTTAGTCATAACCACCGCGAAAACTACATAAGTTTATCAATCGACACTGTACTTCCAAAGTACCCTCATTTTCCTCAAATGCTTTACTCACTAGTTTTGCTATCACAAAGCCATTCGGCACCTCATTACTCGGTTCAACAAACACCTCTTTAGGCCTAGCCACACGCTGTCTCTTCACAGTGGGTCGTAGCACACCCGCTGATAATACCTCCGAACACGCTTCAACACTGAATTCTGCCGGTAGTATTACCTTCCAAATGCGAGCTTTGTCATTCGCACTAACTTCTTCCAGATCGTCCCAGCACTCTTCCTGGATCGGTGGGTTAGCTACTCCCGCCTCACCGGAAACACACAACTTTGGCTAACAAGTCTCTTCTTTATTATTTTTATTGATAGTGTTTGTTATTACATATTAAAAGTTCTTACTATAAAAACTTAATATCAAATAGATTAAGCTTTAAAAAATATTATCATCGTGATAACAATTTTATTATACAGGAATCTCATTCATTTATTAAAGTCATTATCATTATATTCTATAATGTTTGTATTTTTAATTGTTACATTTATTAAGGTTTCTAAATTAGTTTATAATGTGTATTTATATATTCCTGTAATATTTGATAAAAGTAAAATGTGTAACCGCAAAAACTCATTCCCAGCCATAGACCCAGAATCTATTTAAGAATTATTTAGTTTAATTGATATTGTTATCATACTTTTATTATATTTTATGTAAAGGGATAAAGTTTATTTAATTTATTTTATTGGTCTGATTTATTTGTTACTCATGAAAGCTTACATTCTCCTTATACAGAACTGTTAATCAATACCCTAACAGCAAATGATATCTATGGAGCTATAGTTTAACATGGGATGCAAACTTCAATTTCTACCTTATAAATATGATTTATTCTTTATGGATAAAACATTATTTACTATTGCCTATTTTAATCCTTATTAAGTAATATCGCATTCTTAAACCATTGTTTATAACCATCAACAATTTGTGATGTCCAAGTTGGCGGACTGCAGGACAACGCCAAGTACTGTAATTCAGGATGTCATCCATTCGATATATACTGCCAATTATGGAATCAGGACCAAAGATAGAAGCTTTTAAAAACCTAGATGGCAAAATAGCTGTATTTTCAACAACTCCTCAATTCTGTCTCCCGCCTGAGCATTGGTTTAAATTGTTTTCTATAACAACTTGCATGGACAAATAATAGTCACTAGGTAATTTTTTATGTATTTTTAATGAACCCTTAAAATGTCACCCGGTATAAGTATTGTAGCGTTTGCACCCGTTTTCTGGCCTAAAACTGTACCTGTTCGGACACATGTCAAATTGGTTTGTGAACAATCCATGTCAATTAACAGTTGAAAAAAATAATGCTTTAAAAATATTATCTTTTAGTCTTTAGACATCTTGAAGCAAAAAAAAAAAAAAAAAAAACATGTCCTTGGCTTAGGTCTTACATTCACACCTACGGTAATAACTTATTCCCTATGAAAAATTAGCTAGACATATAAATCGAAATTAATTTGAGTGCATGAAATGCTTTGTTAAATAGTTTTATATATTTAAAAAGTATTTACGATTGATATTATATAAGGTTAAATGCATAATAACCATCTTTTTACAACCCCTGTAAAACTGACGGTTTGGTTTGTATTATACTTTACCTTATAGGGAACAAATATGTTAAAAGTAAAAAAACTATGGGTTTCTAGTTTAATATGTGCCTACAAAGCTTGTTTAAATTTCTTCTTGTAAAGTTTTTGTTTATACATTACTTTTATTTATTCAATTATTGATACTGCATTGTTTAAAATTTTATTTAAATTAATAAGTTACTTGTTTAATAGCTTTCATTGTAATAATAACATATTTATAAAAATAAATAAATTAAAAAAAACAAATTAGAGGATTTCAACTTAGTTACTACTTACCATGTCTAGCAGCATTCGTTGCAGCTTCATGACTGGTAGTGTTTCAACTAGCTCTCACTAAACAGGTGCGAGAAGAAAGGAAAGTAAAAGGTTGAGGAACTGAGTGCTTGGAGGTGTACCTACCCATGCCTTTCCCCTAGATGTTGTCTAACTTTTTCGTGATTGGTGGTTGGATAGATGTGGGCGTGTCTTTCGTTTTTACTGTTTTATATAAAAGACCGACACATATTCCTTCCAGCATAACACATGAAAATGGTTTTCCTATGCTTCTGTGGGAAATCTTTTTTTAGAAGAGACAAATTATTGAGGCATATGAGAATTCACAAAGGGCATGTGTACGCATGCCCTTTTTGCTTTATAAATGTGTCAAGCAGACGTGACCATTTAAATCGACATTTGTTGTCATGCTCAGCAAGACGGCAACAGGCACAACCTGGTACGAAAATAAGAATAAATAAAAAATATAAACCATGACATTCCCTTTTTTCCTATTATATATTCCTAGCCTAACTTGCTTACTTATATAATTTATTAATTTGTTTCAGCTGCTGCCGAAGCTCAGCCACAACAAGGAGTAGTTATAGTAGAATTAGATTAAGGAAATAATGGCTTTATAAAAAAAATAAATAAAAAAAACAAAAAAACAAAAAACAAACAAAAAACAAACAAAAAACAAAAAACAAACAAAAAACAAAAACAAAACCAAAACAAAAAATAAACTAAATATTCTTTCATACAATACAGCTTCACTTATAACACACGTGAGGTTGCACTGTATGAAAAACTATTTACGTAATATTGTTAATACTTTTTCTCTTTTGTAGCTCATTTATGTAAAATTTTTGAAATACATTATAGAGTTATTTACTTGCGATATTATTGCAAACTTTTTCTTGGTTGTCATTTGTAAAGAATAATTGTTTCATTGTAGATTTACATTAACAATTAATAAATAAGTTTTCTTATATAAAACCATCGATTTTTCTATATATCTAGTTAATTGAATAAAGCTCTTATCTGTTTTATTTTTTACGGGTTATTCAATCATTTTAAAGATTGATAAATCATTTTTAGGGTTTTTACCCAATAGGTCATTTAAAATTGTTTTATTAAAAACACATAATTACAAAACAAATATAAAAACCTCATTACTCTTTACACTTTCATTATAAATTTATAGCTTTTTAAACATTAAACTTTCTTTTAATTTTTAAATAAAAATTAACAACATAAAATAAAAATGTGATTCTAAAAATGTAAAACTTGTCTTAAATTGTAAGGAATGAATAAATTTTAATTCCTTACTAGTGTACATGTTGCTGGAAATTGATCAATTTCATTATTATACTTATTAAATATTTTATTTCCTATAAAAGATAAATATTTGTTTTTATATTAAATCCTTAATAAACTTTTTTGGACACCTACATACACTTTACCATTGTTATGAAAATAAAACTTTGCTTTTGCGTAGCTTAATACCTATAGTGGCTTACAATCCAAAGCTCCTAGTCAGATGCATTTACAAATCATTCAATTAGTAAAAATTAGAGCCTTGCGGAATGCCAATGTTTCATCCGATAATTGCATGTAATAATTTTACTTTTAATTATAATATTTTGCTTTATTATTTACCTTAAAAAGTTACTTAAATTTTTTAAGTGACAGCATGAGTTTAAAATAAAATATAAAATATAAAAAATAATCAAATTATAATTTTATAATGGAAATCACGTTAGTAACATACCCGGCAATCAGAAGCAATGTCACAATTAAACTTCTTTCAATACAGTTCAACAGTTTACGCTTATTGTATTACTATTTATAATAACAAACATCTTGGTTTCTGTGCTTATCATGGAAGCAAACCTGCGTACTCTTTTCCCATGTTAATCAAATGGAGAATAGCGAACTACTTTAGCAATGGACAGATATTGATAAAACTTAGTATATGGCTTTATATGGTCAAAATAAATTGTTTTTATGCTAATAACCTACTTTTAGTGTTTCCCAAGGCGCCATACCTGTACAATCTTTCCCTATATTTATCATAAGGAGAATATACATTTTTTATTTATGCGCATGTAATGATATTTGGTTTACAGGTTTATCTGGTAAAAATTGATATTAATAATTTGAAATTTGATGAGTACGCAGGGCTGCTGCGAAGGGAGGTATTTATGTTTAAGCTCTAACTTTTTGATGATTTTTATTTTATTTATCCTTTTAGCGTTTGGACATTTTTAAAACTATTTTTTTTAATTTTATAAATTATCAAAAGCCCACAGATTTGTTATAAATATTTTTCATATGCAAACTTAATGCAATTTGTTAATTAGGTACACGCTTTGGTTTAACATAACCCCTTTTATATGACAAGGTAAATAAATCAATTTCATTGCCAATGTTAGTGAAATGAGGAATTTATGAACTTTAAGGACTTTTAGTACCTTTTCTTTGAAATAGATATTTGCTAATTTACTTTAGAAACAAGGTCATGCTGAGCTGTATCCAATGATACTACAATTATTAACATCTATTGAAAACAATGAAGGAGTTTTTGTAGAAAAAACCATGTTACAAATTAAATATATAGATACATATTTTATAACTACTCCTTTTTTAAATAATTTTTAAAAGTGTATTACATGACATTATGTTTAATTGTTTGACATATGTCTTCATTAGAAAACCGAAATAATGTAATATGGTACACCTGTAATAATTATTAATAATTATTTTTTTATAAAGCCATCATTTCATTGATCTAATTCTACTATAACTACTCCTTGTTGTGGCTGAGCTTCGGCAGCAGCTGAAACAAATTAATAAATTATATAAGTAAGCAAGTTAGGCTAGGAATATATAATAGGAAAAAAGGGAATGTCATGGTTTATATTTTTTATTTATTCTTATTTTCGTACCAGGTTGTGCCTGTTGCCGTCTTGCTGAGCATGACAACAAATGTCGATTTAAATGGTCACGTCTGCTTGACACATTTATAAAGCAAAAAGGGCATGCGTACACATGCCCTTTGTGAATTCTCATATGCCTCAATAATTTGTCTCTTCTAAAAAAAGATTTCCCACAGAAGCATAGGAAAACCATTTTCATGTGTTATGCTGGAAGGAATATGTGTCGGTCTTTTATATAAAACAGTAAAAACGAAAGACACGCCCACATCTATCCAACCACCAATCACAAAAAAGTTAGACAACATCTTGGGAAAGGCATGGGTAGGTACACCTCCAAGCACTCAGTTCCTCAACCTTTTACTTTCCTTTCTTCTCGCACCTGTTTAGTGAGAGCCAGTTGAAACACTACCAGTCATGAAGCTGCAACGAATGCTGCTAGACATGGTAAGTAGTAACTAAGTTGAAATCCTCTAATTTGTTTTTTTTATTTATTTATTTTTATAAATATGTTATTATTACAATGAATGCTATTAAACAAGTAACTTATTAATTTATAATAAAATTTTAAACAATGCAGTATCAATAATTGAATAAATAAAAGTAATGTATAAACAAAAACTTTACAAGAAGAAATTTAAACAAGCTTTGTAGGCACATATTAAAATAGAAATCCATAGTTTTTTTTACTTTTAACATATTTGTTCCCTATATGGTAAAGTATAATACAAACCAAACCGTCAGTTTTACAGGGGTTGTAAAAAGATGGTTATTATGCATTTAACCTTATATAATATCAATCGTAAATACTTTTTAAATATATAAAACTATTTAACAAAGCATTTCATGCACTCAAATTAATTTCGATTTATATGTCTAGCTAATTTTTCATAGGGAATAAGTTATTACCGTAGGTGTGAATGTAAGACCTAAGCCAAGGACATGTTTTTTTTTTTTTTTGCTTTAAGATGTTTAAAGACTAAAAGATAATATTTTTAAAGCATTATTTTTTTCAACTGTTAATTGACATGGACCGTTCACTAACCAATTTGACATGTGTCCGAACAGGTACAGTTTTAGGCCAGAAAACGGGTGCAAACGCTACAATACTTATACCGGGTGACATTTTAAGGGTTCATTAAAAATACATAAAAAATTACCTAGTTACTATTATTTGTCCATGCACGTTGTTATAGAAAACAATTTAAACCAATGCTCAGGCGGGAGACAGAATTGAGGAGTTGTTGAAAATACAGCTATTTTGCCATCTAGGTTTTTAAAAGCTTCTATCTTTGGTCCTGATTCCATAATTGGCAGTATATATCGAATGGATGACATCCTGAATTACAGTACTTGGCGTTGTCCTGCAGTCCGCCAACTTGGACATCACAAATTGTTGATGGTTATAAACAATGGTTTAAGAATGCGATATTACTTAGTAAGGATTAAAATAGGCAATAGTAAATAATGTTTTATCCATAAAGAATAAATCATATTTATAAGGTAGAAATTGAAGTTTGCATCCCATGTTAAACTATAGCTCCATAGATATCATTTGCTGTTAGGGTATTGATTAACAGTTCTGTATAAGGAGAATGTAAGCTTTCATGAGTAACAAATAAATCAGACCAATAAAATAAATTAAATAAACTTTATCCCTTTACATAAAATATAATAAAAGTATGATAACAATATCAATTAAACTAAATAATTCTTAAATAGATTCTGAGTCTATGGCTGGGAATGAGTTTTTGCGGTTACACATTTTACTTTTATCAAATATTTCAGGAATATATAAATACACATTATAAACTAATTTAGAAACCTTAATAAATGTAACAATTAAAAATACAAACATTATAGAATATAATGATAATGACTTTAATAAATGAATGAGATTCCTGTATAATAAAATTGTTATCACGATGATAATATTTTTTAAAGCTTAATCTATTTGATATTAAGTTTTTATAGTAAGAACTTTTAATATGTAATAACAAACACTATCAATAAAAATAATAAAGAAGAGACTTGTTAGCCAAAATTACATTAATTGTTTTCAAGTACTAGTATACGTGTTGCTCTAAATCAAGCAATTTATTTTAATACAATACAAATGTTACTCTTAGCTGTAAATCAATTAAATCCGACCAATCCAATATTCTGAATCTCTTTAATCACCAAAACATCACATATTTACAGCTGATTATTACCAAATATTTAAAATGCTTTATTTAATCCCAATGTTATTTAAATGGGAAATTTTGAGATTTCAATGGTGGATAGTGCCTTTATTTCAGTCAGATTATTATCAATTTTTGGCGGAAAACAACTACAAGCCAAGCCCTATCCAACAACACCAAAAACTTAAAAATCAGTTAAAAATTGTAGGAGGAGTTAAAAAAAACGCTTAGCATATTAAATAAGTATAGATATTGTGAGCAAAGAGAGCCTTAGCTTAGTCAAATCGCATATTTAAAAGCAAATTGGGTATTTATTTATTTATCGACGGCAATCGCCACACTTGCCACCAAGTTATGCCACACTTGTAAGCTGCAATATTATCACTTTTGGCCAATTTGATTTCTGTTGGAACTTTTCTATAAATAGTGTGGCCAAAAATTTTATATATTTTAAATTTGTATGTATTAGCTTAGGAAACACAAATCAGATATTAATGTTGCTACATGTTACATAAAGATTTTGAGTGGGTATAAAAATAGTTTTTATTATTCTTAATGTTTATAAGTAAAGTTTTAATAAAGAATTTCCTTCTGTTGAGAAGTGAAAAAATTAATAAATAGCTAAAAGGTGGAATATGTGAAACATTTATTAAAATGATTTTAATAATAAATCTTTGAGTAATCGCCAGAGGCTTGAATATTGTCGGCAGCACACCACCTCATGCCATGATTCCATACAGTAACACTAACTATAAGTACACAAAGTATACAGTTTTTAGCTGTTGTCTTCAAAGGAATACACAAAGCTGAATGAATGCATAGATAAAAGAATACTACTTGATTGTGGCACAATTAACCAAATCTTATTTCTCATTCACTTTCAAATTAAAATACTCACTATGTAAGGTCCCTGTTTTTAATATAGGCATTCTATTGCCATTGCCGCTTTGTTACTCTTATATGTTACCATACATTTAAAATTATTATAACAATTTTTATTTTTAGTTAAATAGCAAGTCTTTAGAGGTTTTTGTTGCGATAACAGTATTCATCTTAATACTATATACATACTGTACTGATTCAATGCACAAAAAATCTCATTTTATTGTAAAAATCTATTTAGACCTTTGAAGCGGGTCCATAAAACCAATACGCTTTACCATCACTAAATTTAAACTGTAAGCAAACCACAGACATTAATGCTTCCACACAACATAGCATTGCTTTTAGAGGTATAACTAATAAGAACAGAAACAAAGCTAGATGTTATTTTTACCAGTGGTTATTATATTAATCAAACTTACATTAGTAGGAGTATTGTCAAAATATTGTAAGCTTTTGCCACACACAACATGTTTTATGACTTGGGGGTAATTAGTTTCTAGAGTTTACACTAACTTTATTTGAAATACATTAAGTTATTTTTTATTAGTGGTTAAAACATTTCTAAAGTATAAATTTTAAAACCATCCATACCATACCATCCATTGATGGTATTATAAAAATTATACCATAAGCAGCTGGTTCACACTGTATTTCATGTGACAAATAAAATAAAGAATTTCCTTTTCAACTGTTAGGGCTTATGTTATAATACTGGAGGTTATGATATTTAAATAATACAAGTTGTGGATACAATATTAGTCTTTAAATGATAGTAACGGTTCAGCTTGTGGATTATCTTATTATTATTAATCTCATCCAGGCTTGTTTTAGATTTCTTTTAGGTAACAGTGAGGCAAAGTTTTTTTAACTTTAAATATTTGTCTCCTATAATGAATACACAATTTTTAAACCTAAAAACTTTTAAACACACAACACGCATTATAAACTATTACTAAACCTTCGAGGTCATTAAAAGTTTCTTATATATCGTTTTAATTTTTCAAAAAAAAAAAAAAAAAAAAAAAAAAACTGTTTGCACGTACCTTGAATAACTGATAATAACAAACAATAAAGTTATTTATAGACTTTAAAGAAGTTCTTGTGCGCCCTTAAATCCTTTTTATATTTAAATTCAGATATATTGATAAAATTAGAGTTTTTTTTTTGTATTGCTTATAATCTTAACATTTTTGGTTATTTTTACTTTTGATGCATCACAGAATCTAAAACCAATGTCATAAAAATTTCTTTTCCTGTGTATGTCTCTTATCTGTTGGTTACTCTATCTATAACGCTCATGGGTCCTATTTTGTCTTTTTTTTCAAATTAATGACTTTACCTAATAGTATACATTTTTTCATGTCATACACTAGAGCGGTGTGAAGTTTACTACGACTTTAATCACCTTAGCAACCTTAGAGCTTTGCCCCATAGTACGTCAAAAGTAGTGGGGTTTGGTTACTTTCAAAACGGAAGTCGTGCCATTTGCCAGCAGCTGCCACGCCAGCTGCCATCGGCCAGATAGCAAATTAGATGCTGTCACCATATGCCATGCCATATAGCTTCCGGTGGGGAGAGGGTATATCAAATGACGGGGTGGAGAAGGGGTGAGCAGATGGTGTTAATGTTTGAAGTAGGAGTTAGTTTATAAAGGAGAGGGGATAATTGTTTCAAGGTTATATGGAGGGGGTTTTAAAAAGGACTGAACTATTAAGAGTTCAGTTTATCGGTAATCGTCATACAGGTCAGTCGAAACCGACAAGGGACCGAAGAATAGCTTCTACATCATTTATTGCTGTAGAAGATACATCTGGAACTTGTATAGGGTTCTGAGGAGTTGTTGAAGTTGAATTTCTAGGAGGATTTTCCCTTGGATGAGTTGTTGATGATATTTCTTGAACTTGAACATTTTCTTGGTTGGTCTCCATTATTATTGTAGTGTAAATTAGAGTGGAGATGTTGTTAGCTCAAGAGCATAGAAGATAATGAAGTAGGAATTATTGTCGGGGCCCTTATATAGGGAATAGTGGGGGTAAAATAAAAAAAACTTGTTGAACACAGTCGATAGGTGTAACAAGTTGAAAGTTATTGAAGTGTAACATAGAACGTAAAATGTCGTAAATAACACTATCATCAACATTAACCTGCGAAGTTGTCGAAGAGTATAATGGGTTAAAACTGTACTTCTTCCTAACTCTATTTAAATTAGTTTTACACTTTGAAATTGAAGGTTTAGAAGTAAGTAGTGGGGTTTGGTTACTTTCAAAACGGAAGTCGTGCCATTTGCCAGCCGCTGCCGGCCAGCTGCCATCGGCCAGATGGCAAATCAGTTGCTGTCGCCATATGCCATGCCATATAGCTTCAGGTGGGGAGAGGCTAAATCAAATGAAGGGGTGGAGAAGGGGTGAGCAGATGGTGTTAATTTTTGAAGTAGGAGTTAGTGTATAAAGGAGAGGGGATAATTGCTTCAAGGTCATATGGAGGGGGTTTTAAAAAAGACTGAACTATTAAGAGTTCAGTTTATAGGTGATTGTCATACAGGTCAGTCGAAACCGACAAGGGACTGAAGAATAGCTTCTACATCATTTATTGTTGTAGAAGATACATCTGGAACTTGTACAGGGTTCTGAGGAGTTGTTGAAGTTGAATTTCTAGAAGGATTTTCCCTTGGATGAGTTGTTGATGATATTTCTTGAACTTGAACATTTTCTTGGTTGGTCTCCATTGTTATTGTAGTACAAATTAGAGTGGAGATGTTGTCAGCTTAAAAGCATAGAAGATAATGAAGTAGGAATTATTGTTGGGGCCCTTATATAGGGAATAGTGGGGGTAAAATAAAAAAACTTGTTTAACACAGTCGATAGGTGTAACAAGTTGAAAGTTATTGAAGTGTAACATATAATGCAAAATGTCGTAAATGACACTATCATCATCATTAACCTGAGCAGTTGTGGAAGAGTATAATGGATTAAAACTGTACTTCTTTCTAACTCTTTTTAAATTAGTTTTACACTTTGAAATTGAAGGTTTAGAAGTAGTTCGTAATATGTGTTGTGTTCGCAAAAGCTTTAATTTTAAACATTGTGCATTCATTATAACCGATGTGTTACATTCAGAAGTTAAAAGAAGACTGAGATATAAAATGAAGTGTAAAAGAAATTAAAACAAAACGCCGGAGTAGTAATTTTGTAGGTTAGAATTAACCTACAATATGAATGCTAAAAGTAACGAAGTCTATTCCATGGATAATTCTAACCTCAAACCTAGTTAACGAAGTAGTCATAACGTAAAACTAATGAGAGATGATGACTGAGCGGATGCAAGGCAATGAATGTTTGTGGCGCGATAAACAACCCACTTTTATAGAGGCAATAACTCCAGTCAGATGGCGGCAGATGCCGAGCAAATGACTGGTTGACCGACTTTCACCAGAGTAGTAAGAGAAGTAGGGGGTTTCGGGGCAATGACCGACCGGAAAGGTCAATGACCCCCCCCCCCCCTAAAAAATGGAGCCCCCCCCGAAAAAATGGAGCCCCCCCCTTCCCCCTTCCCACTTCCCCCACTCCTACCCCCACACCTTCAGGCCAATGACCGGTCACCCGGTCATCGAACTAAACATGGCAGCTACCATGGATAATTCTAACCTCACTTGGATAATTCTAACCTCAACCCTTGGTTTTTGAGTCGCTGCGCATGCGCCGCTCCCCACTCTTCTGGTTTACTTTTACACTGGTGTCAACTGGACTGGATTGAATACTGTACTGGAGTGAAACAACTTCTCCCACTACTCAAGAACCGAGGAGGGATAGGAGCCCAATTCTTGCGTTTCAGCAAGAGGTTTCAAATATATAGTAGGCCTATATATATTTGAACTTCTTAAACTATGTTGCGTTTTTTAATGTAGTATGTGTGTGTTTTAGTTGTAAGTTGCATTTAATTTAAGAAAGAATTTGCGCATTGCGATGTTAGTTATAAGTTGGGTTTAGCATTAAGGTGTATTAATTTTGAGAGGTGTTTAGCATTAAGGTGTATTAATTTTAAGAATAATGATGGTATTTGGTTGTGTTGAATTATTTGGTTTTTAATATTGATGTGTTGGTACTAATAATTTATGTTTGTTTTGTGCATTTGTTTTGCCTTACAGCTAGATGTTAGGGGGTAGATTAACTGTAAATTCAGAAGTTCAGTTGAACTTCATTTAAAACGGGTGGGACATCCGCAAGCCGGACTTTTTTTGCATTTTGTTTAGGAATATGATGGGTGGGATTAGTTTGGGTGGGGTTAGAGTTGCGTTTCTGCATTAACTGTTCCAGTTTCCCTGAAATTAATGGTTACGCTTTGATGCGGACGGGAAGTTACGCTTTGATGCGGACGGCCCAGGGACCTCCCTTGCAGAACGTAACTAGTGGGTTGGGAGTGGGAACCGCTAGGCAAACAGGGTGGTGGGAACAGTATTACTGTTCCCATCACCTTGGATCATTATAAATCTTGAATGACCTTGACCCACTTTTGGAAGGGTCAATGACCCCCCTCCCCGAAAAAAATGGAGCCCCCCCCCGAAAAAATGGAGCCCCCCCCCTTTCCCCCACTCCTTCCCCTACTCCTTCCCCCACCTCCCGGGCCAATGACCGGTCATGACCGGCTGCTAACCCCTCTCATTTGCATACCGTTATAAAAGCCAAGCCAGCCGCGGCCAGTGTTTCATTCTGATTCCAGACGTTACGCTGCGAACTTGGAGTTATAATCATGTCTTCTCTACCGACTACTATTTCTACTACTTCTACTTCGACTTCTATTTCTACTACGGCTGTTCCTGCACCTAAGAAAACTCTTCGCCTCAAAAACCTTCCTGATTGCTACAAGAACCGACTTGCATCTCAACCTTCAACTTCTGGAGCTATTCTTCCGCCAACCAACACTTCTAGACTTCGTAGTATTTTTTCACCGCCTTCGCCTTCGCCTTCAAAGGACTCCGCACCACCATCAACTACTATGCCGCCACCGCAGAAGCCAGTTCACCACCATCCTAATACCCCTTCCGTTGAAACCATTGTTCATCGTCTTAGCACACCCATTATCCCACTATCACCATTGCCTCCTACCCCACCACTTAGTACACCTGAAGATCATACCTATCACAAAACTGAATCCTCTTAACCTGCTACTAAATCATCTCCTAAATCAGCTCCTAAATCAGCTCCTAA
The DNA here is from genome assembly GCA_030545055.2 of Neoaliturus tenellus. NCBI lineage: Eukaryota > Metazoa > Arthropoda > Insecta > Hemiptera > Cicadellidae > Neoaliturus > Neoaliturus tenellus. Next base: position 55,624 of record JAQYXR010000712.1, read on the forward strand.
ACCAGCTCCTAAACTTACTCCTAAACCTACTCCTAAACCCGCTCCTTCAGAGCAATTTCAATTATTACAAGAACAGCGTCGTAGGGCATTTAGCCGTCCCACTACTTGCCCTGAAATGCTTACTAGGGGAATTAAGAAAGGATCACCTTGTGGGAGGAAATGTGTAAAAAACGAAAGTTTTTGCCGTGTACATGTCGTAAAACACATTTCTGAACCACAAGTGACAGAAACCCCCACTGTTGAATACCAATCCAAAATTATTGGTGTGAAAGGAAATAGGCTTAAGAGAGGTTGTGTCTATTTTTTTGAAAGTGTTATTGACAACGAACACATTTTGGCAACTTGTAACGGCGTAAGATATAATATTAAAGTGATTGAATCCTTGCGCAAAGAGAAATCCGTTTATGAGTTAGACTCTAAAGACTATCTCCTCAGACACAAACTGGATGGTATTACAAGGTGGGGGCGTAGCAAGTAAATTCACATAGATTTTTCCAAATTATTGCTTAAAAAATACTGGGGGAGAAACACAACGCGTTATAGCGTTGTGTTTCTCCCCCATTATTTTTTAACACTAAGTCTCGTGACCTACTTTCATGTGAGTAGTGAGTAAAGGATGGTTCTGTGTTTGTCTGCATTCCTTCGGTCAATGACTGGACCGGAAAGGTCAATGACCCCCCCCCCGAAAAAATGGAGCCCCCCCCGAAAAAATGGAGCCCCCCCCCGAAAAAATGGAGCCCCCCCCCTTCCCCCACCACTCCTTCCCCCACCACTCCTTCCCCTACCACTCCTCTGGGTGAATGGCCGGTCATGACCGGTTGTCTACCTACATCTAACCGTTACACTAGCTACTCCAGAGTCTTCATTCCAATCCGTGAGGCCACCACCGCAATATGCCTACTCTATTAGAATTATGTTTGCGACAGATAGTTTCAAATATAGTGTTGGTGGAACTTGCATTTCAAGATGCAAACCTTCCACTAACACTACGTCAAGAAGTGTATTCTTTTTATAAAGAAAATTTTGGAGTTTTTCATTACCTTCAGTATAAATTTATGGATGGAACAAATATGTGTCCAGAATGCGGTTCGGCTGCAATAGGAAATGGATTATTTGATTTTATAATAGATGGTGGAATTTATGAATACAAATCTTACTTGTCATACAAGTTTATCATCCCAGAAGAAGAAAAATGCGATATTTGCGCACTTAATTTGAACAAGTTTATACAAGCCGATCCTGCTGAAATCCATTTGGAAAACAACAGTGAAGTCCCTTATTTTTTTATGGCTTAAGCTCCATAGCAGTCCACCAAACCCAGCCAAACGGCCCTTTTCAGGGCCACCTAAGACTTAAATTTAGGGATGTAAGCTATTTAGCTTACATGCGACTTAGCAGAAATAAGTTCTGCTACATGGCTAGTTTGATCCGTGTAGTAGTAAGCAAAGGAGGGTTCTGTGTCCGTCCCCACTCCTTAGGGTCAATGACCGGACCTGAAAGGTCAATGACCCCCCCCCCCGAAAAAATGGAGCCCCCCCCTTCCCCCACCACTTCTTCCCCCACCTCCTGGACCAATGACCGGTCATGACCGGCTGGTAACCCCTCTCATTTGCATACCGTTATAAAAGCTGAGCCGGCTATGGCTAGTGTTTCATTCTGGTTTCATCCACCGCTCTTGTTGCTTTGTTTCTGCCAGTCTTAATATTTTTATTTTTTTAAATGCTTCCTTACCCTAATGAAAACTTTAATCCTTCTGAAAACGCTGATGTTTTTCAACCACCTGAAGATGATGTAGTAGATGATTTCCAACAACAAGAAGAAAATGACAGTGAAGATGAAATTGAACATGAAGAAAATGTGATAGAAAATATGGATAGTAGCAGTGAAGATGAAATTGAAGATGACAGTGAAGATGACAGTGAAAATGAAATTAATGAAATTGAAATTTTATCATGTAAGCAATACATAGTTAGTTATTTGAAGTAAGGAAGCTAATGAAATATTTATATTGGATTCATAGTTGGAAAGTGGCTTAATAACCACATTACCCTTTCCCCACCTCCACCCTATCCCTTCCCAATCCTTATTCCTTCCCCCTCCCCATATTTAAAATTTATAAAAGGCGGGCTATGAACCTTCAGGTTTTTAGTCTGTACTTGCACTTTGTGCTGTCAAGTACATCACAGCAAATATGCCTCCTAATGTGAATTACCATTTTAATTCTTCTGAAATTTCCGATGTTTTTCTACACCTGAAGACATTTTAAATAATGATAGTGAGAGTGAGAGTGAAGACGATGATGATTATAGTGTTGAACTTAGTGAAGAACGTAAAGTTATAGCAATTGATCCACAATTTCCATTTGATACAATAGAAAAGTTTATGGTTGAAGCTAATAAATGGTTAAATTTAGGATGTTATATACGAATTGACTCTTTTATATTGTATAGTGATAGTCATTCTTTCCTTGTCACACCAAATGATAGAGACCGCATGTTGCAGTGGGCACAATCTATGATGGAGTCCTACGAACAAGGTGTGGACACTGGTGGCTATTTTCTTGCACAACTAGTGTAATAACAAAATTACTCTTCCCCCACCCTACACCCTACTATGTAATAAAAGAAGAAATTAAAGATTAAACTTAAACAAAAAAATATACAGAGACCGCATGTTGCAGTGGGCACAATCTATGATGGAGTGCTATGAACAAGGTGTGGACACTGGTGGCTATTTTCTTGCACAAGTAGTGTAATAACAAAATTACCTTTCCCCCACCCTACACCCTATCCCTTCCCAATCCTTATTCCTTCCCCCTCCCCATTTTTAAAATTGATAAAAAGGCAGGCTATGAACCTCCAAGTTTCTAGTCTGTACCCACACCTTGCGGCATCAAGATGCTTACCAGACTTGATGGTTTCATAGCCAATGATATTAATATATGGAGTTTAATAACAAACTTACGGATAAAAATTGAAGAAAAAATTATGGCAAACAATGAGCTAGGAGTTATTGTTTTTGTTTCATTAGTAGAACATTTTGAAATTTTGTATAGTATAAAAGTAACAATTAACAATATTAATGAACTATTTCCTTGGACAATATTTATTCGCAATAAAATTGAAGAGCAGAAAATTATAGTAGATGTGACAGCAATGAAATATAACCTAGATAGAGAAGAATAGATACTAACCCCCCTCCCATTCCTTTGTTTTGCAAAAATAGTGGGGGTAGGAGTATATATAAGACTAAGTAAGCGATACATAGTTTGTTATTTGAAGTAAAAGAAGTAGTAAATAAACATGTTGTCTAAAGATACTCCATTTATTAATTATTTTGAAGTTAAAGATGTTTTTGAAAGCACAAATGAAATACAGGAAGAAAACATAGAGGAAAATTATAATGAAACTAATAATGATTCTACGATGGAAGAGGAAGAAATGGTACAGATTGAACAAGAAATATTTGAAGAAATGATAAACGATAGTGATGAAGATATAATTAAGGAAGCTATTGAAATATTTATATTGGATTCATCGTTGGAATCACCCATATCACCTTTACTGTCTTCTGAATCTGAATCTGAATTGGACTAAGGTACCCCCACCATTTTGAAGAAGTAGTGGGGGAAAAATATCCCTACCACAAGTTAAAAGTTGGTGGGGGAATGTTTATAAATGTGTCAAATATTTGTGCAGGAGATCAGTCTTAGGGAGACTAGTGACTGAAGATGTTTCGTAAAATACCTTTTGATCCTTCATACTACAATCTGTTTGATATACATCGTTTTCCAGACATTGAGGAGAAATTGTACAGAAAATTTTGTTCTCTACTCGATAAACCACAAAAACTACCACCTAATACTTTTACCTACAAGCTACCCATCATGGACAAGGACGATGTAAGCAAAATACCATTAGTTCAAGTGAAATTTTTGGAAGAAAAAATTCTTGTTTGTGTGAGAGAAGTGTTTCATAATGATTATTCAAAAAGATTGGCTTTCGACTTTATTCAAGAACATGCAGGATCTGAAAGAGAACAATATCCAGAACCATATTACAAATATCTTTTCGAGAATGGAGCGAGTGTAACGGTAGAAATAACCATTACATTAGTATAACTCTCCCCACCACTGACGTCTCCCCACCATTGGCATCTCCCCACTACTGACTTAAATTTGGTGGGGGAATGTGGATAAATGTGTTGACTATCTGTGTAGAAGCTCACTCTTCGAGAAATTGTTGATCAAAATGTTTCATCATGTACCTTGTGATCCGACTTCTTCCTTCAGGGAAAAACAAAGATTAAAACGACTAGAAAAAGAAAGACAAGACCGAGAAGATATGAAGATGGAATTCAATAGACTACAATTTCAAATACCAGGAATTGAACTTGGAGCACCAAGATTGAAAACTCTCCACTGGGCTGGAAGTTATATCAAATTTTTGAAAGTACAAGTTGAAGCAAGAGATCTAAAATTGAAAAGATTAGAATTGGAAAATCGAGAATTGAAGAAATTAATATCACACATGTCTGGTAATACAACTGTTCAAGAAGGTGAAGAAGAAGGAAAAGAAATTTTAGGAATCTAAATTATCAGCACCCCTTTTAGAGAATAGGGAATAGATCACTTTGTGGTAATGTAATAACATGCCGCTTAGTGATCTATTCCCAGTTCTCGCTTAATATCCGATGACCTTGACCTACATAAAAGTGGTGGGGGTAAGAGCATATAAAGAGATAGTTATGGATATAACTTTCATTACAAGTCTAACACTATGGACAGCTTGTTAGTTTTGTGTTTACAACAAATTATTAATAATGGGTTTCTTTACCATCATATAATAAGAACAAATAAATGTGAAATACCTCAACCAATTCGTGAAATGCTCATCAAATTTAAGAAGGACAATTGTGGATTTGGTATTTATCTTGCTTATATTTTTGAAGATGGAACACAAATGTGTCATGATTGTGGAAAAGCATCTGTTTTAGATTTTGAACAATTTGAAGACGATGGAGGTAAATTAGTTCACCTTGTAAAAGGCCAAGTGATGAAATTTGAAACAGTTAAGAAAAAATGTAACATTTGTGCACAAAATTTGTTTGAATTTATTAAGTATAGTGCATTGAAATCATAATACCCCTTCTACATATGAAGAAGGTGGGGGAAAGGAGTGGAGATTATAAAGTGGTGGGGGAACATGTATAAATGCAGGTTGTTTGAAGAGACTTTTAATATTGTTGCAGCATTTGTTCAAACAACATGCAGTTTGAAGTTCAGTATTTCAAAATTAAATACGAGGAATGGACCTCAGTTGCAGAATTTATCAAATCCAAAGAAGATAGTAACATGTTAGTTCAAGTAGTTTGTTACACCCATAATGAAGAAAGCCATGTGAAGGTGATGAACTACCTCAATACTCCAAATACTACTTCAAGAAGCCCAGAATTTATTAAGTATGTGAAGGAAGAAGATGCAGATGTAACATTAGAAGTCTGGTACAAAATTTGAAATGTGAAAAGAAGAAAATTATTGTGGTGGGGGGAAATGTACAAGTTAGTGGTGGGGGAAATGAGATAAAACCGGCAAAATTGTAGAACAGAATTCACTCTATACAACGATGGAGCATCCTTCCACAACACCTGTATTGGCATCTGAGGATTGGCATCAACCAAATACTTCAAGTTTAAATTGTTATGAAAATCAGAAGCCTAGTACTTCAAATTCAAATTGGTATGAAAATCAGCTACCTAGTACTTCAAGTTCAATTTGGTATGAAAATCAGCAACCTGCCATTTCAAGTGTAAATTGGTATGAAAATCAACAAATTACTACTTCAACACAAAATTTGTATGAAAATCAACAGCCGACAACATCAACTCATTTTTGTACATCAGTATTTAAAGTATCAAAGCCCCATACAGATTGTAATAAGTTAATATCAGCTCAATCAGGAAGAATCAGGAAAAACACATACATGAGAGAAAGGTGCAAGAAAGAAAGGATAGAATTTACAAAATTACAGTTAACAGTTCCCTCTATTAAAGTGGGATGTACTAGAATAAAAACTTTGGAAGCAACCAATGCATATTTGTTGGAATTGTTAGAAAGAATTGAAAAGTTGGAGAAGAAGAATGAACATTGTAAAAAGTAAACACTCATTCCCCCCAAGAAAAACAAAAAAAAATAATAAAATAGTAAAATGAAAAAAAAGTAGATGTAGAATAGAGAGCGAGGAATAGATCACTTTGTGGTAATGGACTAACATGCCACTTAGTGCTCTATTCCTCGTTCTCGCGTTATATTGGATGACCTTGACCTACATTAGTAGGGTGGGGGAAATTGAAAATGGTGGGGGAAAGTGTATAAAGGACAAGCCTACTATAGAGGAATCACTCTGAAAGTAAACTTGTCAGAAGTATGGACTTGACCACAAGCAAAGAAGATAGAAAACAAAGATTTCGAGAAATGGCTAAAGTAAGAGAGTCAAGAATAAGGTTGAGATTTTACAAACTACAGAGATTGATTCCTGGTGTTAAGTTAGGAGAAATAAGATCAAGAACGGTAGACATGGCGGCTGATTACATCAGTTACTTACAATCGGAATTAATGATAAAGGAAGCAAGAATAGAAGAGCTGGAGCACAAGATAAAACAACATATTGAAACATCGAACAGTGAACCTATAAATTGTGTAATAAAAGAAGAAGATGTAAAAGACTTAAATTAAACAAAACAAAAAAAATGAACTTGGACTTTGGTTATTGATTGGACATTTCTTAGAGAATGGGGAATAGATCACTTTGTAGTAATGAATCATCATGCTGCTTAGTGATCTATTCCCAGTTCTCGCTTAATCAAAAATGACCTTGACATACTTAGCAAAATATCATATAAGCCGGATCAAAAACAGTTATTCCTCATTTACTGGAAATGGCTCCTGTGGACAACACCGATTATCCAAGGAAATCTCTGATTGAAATATTGTATAAAATTCAATTAGAGGATTTAAATATGGAAGAAGATGAAAATAATAGCGAAACATCAGAAGTAGAAACTATA